>JAFFST010013873.1:18291-31115 GCA_022414735.1 Noturus placidus | reverse complement strand
CAGTTATAGTAAGGGGGGCAATCACTTTTTCACACAGGGCCATGATGGTTTGGATTTTTTTTCACCTTTAATAATAAACACCTTCATTTACAAATTGCATTTTGTGTTTACTTGTGTTGTCCTTGACTATTGTTTAAATTTTTTTGATGTTCCGAAACACTTAAGTGTGACAAACATGCAAAGGAACAGGAAATGAGGAAGTGGGCAAACACTTTTTCACACCACTGTAAATGTAAATGTAGTGTTATTACAGGGTTAGTAATTTATTCTGAATAAACATATGCAGTATTTCTGAACTTTATAAATACTGTATGGGAAATAAAATGACTAATATGCTCATATATATATATATATATATATATATATATATATATATATATATATATATATATATATATATATACACTGTATATGTTGCGCCACGGCAAACTCAGAGACGCAGAAGCGACGAGAACTACACTTCCCAATCTCCCCTGCCCTCGAGTTCACCGGTGTTAGCGACAGCGACAGCCCAGCGTGAAGTAAACGCCCTGTATCATGAGAGCAGACGTTACCAAGAACTAGATTACGTTTTTGGACTTTTCTGGCTTACAGACATATTTACGGACTTTCGACTCACTCTTCTTTGGATTAACCCAGTGCTACAATTGCAGACCGATTCACAGCTTCTCGACTCACTCTGCTCCGGATCCCCCTTTGTCATTGTTGCCGACTTCTCTGTGTTTCCTGCATCCTGGATTTGTTGCCGCCTGCGCTTGTCTTCACCGCCGGTAACAGGTTACTTTGCCTAAATATGGAGGCAGCGGGTGATCCAGACTGGCGTCGCGAGTATTACAAACAGAATAGAGCTATTGGCGCATGCAGACACAGCTAACACACCTCACAGAAAAGCTAAGTAGCATGAGCATGTCCAGTGGACAGACCGTGTTTTCTCCCGCTGCTGGCATTATTCCCCTCTCGCTCCCCCACGCATCTGCCACCTCCGCGTCAGCGGCACCTCCCCCGGCTACGCCGGTGACTCACTATCCACCGGTGCCTACACCAGAGCGCTTCGCGGGGTTGCCGGAGAGATGTAAGAGCTTCATGCTCCAGTGTAGACTGTTCTTTGAAAACCATCTGGAGATGCCGGAGGTACAAAAGCACATGCACTTCATGGAGCTGCTCACCGGGTGCGCCCTGGAGTGACCACAGCAGAGTGGGAATGAGGAGGCGGGGCAAGACCCACGTTAACGGATCTCCTTTCCCGGTTCCAGCATGCTTTCGATCACTCCCCGGACAGCTGGGAGACGGGTAGGGAGCTCCTCACGCTAAAACAAGGGGCACAGGATGTGGTGGAATATGCCCTCGAGTTCCGCACCATCGCTGTGAGGAGCGGTGGAACAAGCCGGCCCTGAAGACCGCGTTTTGCTAGGGGCCCAACCCGAAGCTGGTTCAAGAACTGGCGTGTCGAGGGGAGCAGTCAACCCTCGATGACCTCATTGACTTGGCTATATGCCTAGACCGGTTACGCCGCACGAACCACCCCGTACAGTGGATCCCTCTGCCACCTGAACCAGCCATGAACTTAATAGACGAGCGGATGGCACAGACTCTCAGCTTCCCTCTACAAGCCAACCTAGCGCGGTCCAGTCCATTGATGGGTCCCCTATTGGAGGCGGAGTTATCTCTCTCTGCACAGCACCAATTGAATTACAGGCCAGCATACTTCACCATGAGACCATAGTTCTGTATGTAGCAGTTTCCACCAGACACCCCATCATTCTCGGCCTCCCTTGGCTGAAACGCCACGACCCCCAGTTATCATGAACAACCAAACAGATTACTAAGTGGTCCCCCCATTGTCTCCAACACTGCCTGACGGGCCCCTCCGTTCCAGTGGCCACCACTACAGTGGAAAGTCCCCTAGCCCATGCTCCTGTCACGGTCCCACCGGAATACCAAGACCTTATCGAGGTGTTCAGCCAAGAAAGGGCAAATGGGTTGTCACCACACAGGCCTTATGACTCAGCCGGCACTACTCCACCCAGGGGCCGACTCTATCCACTTTCCCAAGCAGAGCATCGGGCCATGATGAAATACATTCAGGAAGCTCTCTCGCAAGGATACATCTGGCCATCCGTGTCTCCCGCATCCGCTGGATTTTTTTTTGTAGAAAAGAAGGGGGGGGGGGCTTCGGCCATGCATCAATTATCGGGGGCTCAACCAGGTAACAGTGAAGTACCGATACCAACTGCCTTTAGTGCCCGCAGCCCTGGAACAGCTGAGGTTCTGGACAAGGTTCAAGCAGTGGTGAAGTGGCCTACTCCCCGGACCATCAAGGATCTACAACAGTTCCTTGGCTTCGCCAACTTCTACTGGAGATTCATACGTGAATTCAGCAAAGTAGCTCACCCCCCAACATCCTTCCTGCAGTGGAAACCGCATAGACTCCGGTGGAACTCCGATGCCGAGGAAGCGCCGGAGAGGCTTAAGTGGGCATTCACAACGGCCCCCATTCTCTGACACCTGGATCCCACCAGACCCTTCATACTGGAAGTGGACTCAGCGGAAGCGGGGGTGAGGACCATTCTGTCCCAGAGGTTTGGGGATCCACCCAAACTACACCCGGTGGCTTTCTTCTCACGAAGGCTGTCATCTGCTGAACAGAATTATGATGTAGGGAACCAAGAGTTACTGGCCGTCAAACTAGCCCTAAAGGAGTGGAGACATTGGCTGGAGGGTGCTGATCACCCCTTTGTGATTTATAGGCCGATGCCCTGTCCCGTATCCAGAAGGTAGGGCAAGCCAGGAAGAATATATCCTGCCTCCATCTTGCATTGTTGGCACCCTAGAGTGGGCTATGGATCAAACCCTAGCACGTTTCCCCAGATCCAGAGTCCTGACAGCCTGTCCTCCGGGGAAACGATTTGTGCCAGAGCGTTACCGCCTAGAACTGGTCACACACGAACTGAGCGACGGGGCACCCGGGAGCTCGTTGAATGTACCAGATGCTGGCTGAGAAATATTGGTGGCCCCAAATGCCCAGAGAGATCCGGAGCATTGTGTCCTCTTGTTCCACCTTTTATATCTGTATATTTTATATATTTGTGTGTACATATCAGCCTTCTTTAATTAAATTGTTTAAAACATATTGTGCACCACTCTACACTGCACATTTGTGGTCAAACTATAGGATAACAAGCTTACAAAGACTTGATGTAGCTTATGATGATGCAGTGAAAATTGTATTAAAGACATCTAGATGGCATAGTGCGAGTGAAATGTTTGTGGTTGCAGGAGTTAATACTTTTGATGCTGTTTTAAGATATTTTATGTATAACTTCATTTGCTGGCTCAACAAGTCTGAAAATGAAATTATTGTGTGCTTATTAGTTATAAGGGTCAGTACTATACGCTACCAATCCAAACTGTGGAGACATTGGTACCATTGCATTTTTAACTGTATGCTGTTCATTTTATTTATTGTCGTGTATTTTAATTGGACCCTGAGTCTGTAATAGTTGTTTTGATTGACTGATTGAAATCAAAGTACAAATTAAACTAAGAAACACATGTAGGTCAGCCATTGATTGTTGTTGTTGTTATTGTTAGTCAGTGATCGAGCTCTTTCTCAGAACACTGAAGGTACATTTGAGAGCTTGAGTGAACTCCACATTCACAGCAACTGTGAGAAGTTTGGCACTGATATTGCTTAGAATTACATGACATTTAAATGTTAATTAGGTTTCAGAGATGTTCCTTCTTGATCCAAAAATGATTTATGTTACTATATTAATAGTATATAACCAATTAATAGTATATAGTAGTAATATAAATCAAAATTTTTTTTGTCTTTTTATTGTGCAAGTTGTATTCCTGATTCCATTTCCTCTTCGGTTTAAGTCTGTGTTGACAAAATCATGAGGAGAATCACAATACTATTAACCAAAGAACATTTTGTATTATTGAAATATTTAGATCTTATATATCTAAACTAATTATGAAACACCAATAACATTTCTAGGGGTGCACGGTGGCATAGTGGTTAGCAAGTTCGCCTCACACCAGGGTCCGGGGTTCTAGTCCCGCCGGGGCCATGTGTGTGCGAAGTTACCATGTTCTCACTGTGCGTCAGGGGTTTCCTCCGGGTACTCTGGTTTCCTCCCCAGTCCAAGGACATGCATAGTAGGCTGATTGGCGTGTCCAAAGTGTCCGTAGTGTATGAATTGGTGTGTGAGTGTGTATGTGATTGTGCCTTGCGATGGACTGGCACCCTGTCCAGGGTGTACCCTGCCTTGTGCCCGATGCCTCCTGGGATAGGCTCCAGGTTCCCCATGACCCTGATAAAGGAGTTTTTTTTTTTTTTTGGGAGCACAAAATCCTAAAAGTCCTTGGAAACCTGCTGGTCCATAGAGAAAGGATTTAAATGGAGAAAAGTTTAATTAAACAAATCCCAATTCCCACAAAGTAATGTGAAACAATCTCTCTGGAGATCCTGACATGACAGCTGGAATTCAACAGTTTGACTTCTGCTGCTTTATTAATAGCAGTAAGGAGTTACATCCAGGAAGTTCACTGTTAAACCACTGTTGTTAGATAAGGAAACAGTCGTGCAGAATATTTTTAATCATCTATTTAAGTCAGAAAAAAGCCACAACAGAAATAAATGTGGATTTTATTACTTATATTGCATAGGTTCTGTCTCCTTACGTTTTGAACCTCGAGAGTTTCCTTAATGAACTAATGGAGTTTACCAGTGTGCTCCTTTCCTAGCTGAGTACTCACTCATAGCAAAGTCATCACTTTGTGATTTGAGCTTGGCCTTATTTGTGTAGAATATAACAAACCTCAGTTACATCCCGTTCATCTCATTTCCCATTCTCCTTTTGCAAAGGAATGCAAAATGCTGAATCTAGATGCTAAGTAAGCACTCAAAAATCATTGCAAAAGACTAATATTCATTGATCTTCAGTAAGCAATTTCTTAATCATCTTAATCAGGGTTGAGGTGGATCTGGAGCCTATCCTTAGCAGGAATTGGGTGGGAATATCAATTATCAAAAAGGCAGGAATTATGTGGGAATATAAATTCCACTTTATTAAATTGCTACAGTGAAAACAGTCAAAGAGCATGCAGTGACGTGCTCTTTGGGTGATGCAAATTTTAGTAATCTAGTGTCTAACTTTCTCACCTTCATTTCATGTAACACCTCAGCCCATAACTTTTTTCATTACACCTTTACGCACGTACCTCTCTACACTGCATTACTGGGAATAAGGGTTGATGTGTACCTGAAAGGGTGCTTGTGATACGTGGTGAAATCACTGTCTTATATCTCTCTCCCTTCTGGCTTCCCAGTTCACACAGAAACAGGCCTAGGAAGTAATCAACCGTCTCAATGTCTTGGTTCTCTGCCATTGTTTAGTATGAAGGATTAATAAAAATAAATGTAAACTGTAATTAAAAAGGCTGGCTAATACTCACTTATTTATTAAAACCTTATTTCATAACTAACAGTAAATTTACACAAACAGTCATCATTTGTAAATGGTTGTCATGTACATGTTTATAATCACATGCTGATAACGGCTTAATATTAATACTGTTCTTCACACTGATGACTAGATTGGTTTCTCTTGGGTGGTGCTTTTCTCAGAAATCGCTGAATGACTATGTACTTCTCAGTAAGCAATACTTTTTGGAATAAAGCATTAAGAATCTTAAATATTTGGCTGAATCATGAATGTATCATGAATTATAATTATAATGTATCATAATTATAATAACTTTAAGATATAGTTTGTATATAGTGACCTGTAAATGTCACTGAGTATTCAAAACTCACTTTATTTATATGCAAAATTGAGATGTTTGTGCAAATTGTTAGTCTTCATGTCTCAATTATAACTGAACTGTTACAAATATTTTTAAACTCATGTAAGCACATCTGAACGGCTCATTTCTCAAGAAACTGCTGTGGGAGGATACTTCCATGAAATATTGTTCATGAGGAAATGCTCCTTGTAGAGTGTCACATAAGAGTAGTCTGGGTGTTCAGCCCATTTGCAGGCCTTGGTGGTCACGTCCACCACCCAATGGACCAGTCTCTGTTTAAACATGGGCAGTCTCTGTTTAAACATTTAAGCATGACTTTCCTTTGCAGCAGAACAACAGTTGGTCTGAGACCTTGATAGCCACTGTTCAGTCTAAATAAAACTATAGGGGACATATCAACCACAAGGTCATCCAACAATCTTTCCCCCACTATTTTTTTCCCTTTTTGGTCCACCAAAAAATTTGCAAATGTGTTGTTCTTTGTATTAGAGGTTAGTATGGGTGAGTGGTGGGTGTAGAACATAACAGAGAGGTTAGTTAATAACACTGAACAGTACACAAGACAAGACAGTAGATGTGACATTGACATGGTACTGTATTTATCAGGACACTGGGTTGGACACAAGGCAAGCTTTCCTCCAGGTCATTGACACATTGGATTGAATGTGTATGTGAGTGTGTGACGGATTGGTACACCATCCAGGGTGAACCCTGCTTTGTGCCCGATGCTCCCTGGGACGGGCTCCAGGTTCCCCGTGATCCTGCAGGATGAGCAGTATAGAAAATAGATCCTCATGGTATAAGATTAGCTGATTCATAAAATTGGGCGATTCAACCACAAGGTCACCCCACAATCATCTGGTCACCAATGCATGCAAGGCAAGTTTTTTTTTGGCATCCATTTGCAACAGGATGCTGTTTGTAGTAGTGAAAACAAGATTTTGCTGGCCATATCAGGGCCACACAAAGGAATAAGGCCAGTTGTGGGCTAGCTTATCCTGTTCCAGCAGGCTGTTTGACTCTGCCAATGCACCTGTACCTTGCCAAACCTTTCTCAGATCTGGGCTGTCACTTTTGGGTGAAGAGGCCACTCCCCTTTATGTATGTACTGTCTCAATACTATATCCATTGTATTACTGTGCAGCTTTGGCAGAGGAATTTCTCTCAGTGAGCGTCTTCATGAAGGTTCCCACTCAAGGAGATTCCATGCAAGGCAGATAGAACTGTTCTACCACATGCTGCCATGATGGTTGGATGTAATGGTGTACAGTACAAACATGTGGTGATGCCTACTGTTCATAATTTAGTTTGTCAAGTTGAAAGATGTTCATGCTAATGTTTATTGTCATTGAAACAATTATACTTCCTTTTGTCCATCTTGGGTCAGGTAGGATTATGCCATTCGGGATAGTGCATTTTTTTTTGCACAACAACAAATAGGAAATAAATCATTTTAAACCTATTTAGTATTGAGTTTCAAAATGTGTTCTTGGAAGAAAATGGTTTGGGGTAAAACATTAACATGGACACTAGTTGTGAGATTGGATCGGTAGGTCGACTGGGCACACACAAACACACACATTTGCATGGATATACTGCTTCACGCATACATTTAAAATTCACTTCAGCATTCACTGGAACTTTATTACATTACAATGATTGAAAGTTTAATTTTAAAAACAATATTGGACCTGTGTTTCATGCATTCTCCCTAGGATATAATATAATTGCCTTGTACTCTTAATGGTATAATTTATTTTATAAACATCTCTGATGTTTGGCACATTTTGCACATAACTTTGGACTCAGATGTCTGTCTTGTTCAAAAGGTGCTGATGTTTTTTCAATACCAATTACACCTTCCTGTTTTTCATTCCCTCTTTCTATTTTTCTGACACTTGGCCCAAAATCATTTATCTTATTTTAGTGTAATAATGAATCAGTGTTTTTAGCTGTTTGTGTGTATGTTTTTGCTCTTTAGTTCTACTCTAATAACAGCACCACATTTCCAGGGTCAGAGATATACAATTTATGCAGTTATATGGTTTGGTAGGATTGGAGGGTAGGACGCCATTTGGTGTTTTTTCACCTTTTACTTTTTGTTTCTATGAGCGTAATATTAATGTGACTGAAACAATGTCTTTGATGGCCATTTGAAGATCCTGCCTGTAAAATGTGTACTCCATTCAGTTTCTCAGCATGCCCTACTGACCTTCATTGGACCTTAAAGAAGTATTTCAAACCACAGTGCTGCCTCTGCCTTTATAAATATAGATAGACAAAACATGGATAGGAAATAAAGGAGCTCTTGTGTACTTACAACTGTTGGTGAGGACCCGGTCCAGAGACTGGCTCCACTGGGCAGCTTCTTCAGGGTTTGGCCTGAAAGACACATAATGGCTGTTACTATCAAAGTGTAACAGCTCAAAACCAACATTGATCTAATCTCAACATCTAATTCGGAAGTTTCTATGCTTCAGTGCCAGATCTATTTTGGTTTGGCTTTGAGAAGTGATGTTTTTGTGAGTACCACTGAGGTAACAGAAAACACTTAACCAAACCCCTTAGAATGTGGAAATTTCAAACCTTCATTTTTGTGACCATAACATTAGTAAAATAAAGGTTTTGTCTGCTGTCAGCCTTTTTTTTTTTACAACTTAATGTGGATCAGGGAGTAATGGACAGGACTGTGTGAGAATCCATGTTCAGGAGGTGTCTTTACAAAATTCAAGACAGGATCCAAAATCAGAGTGAACATCACATCACTGATGAAACACATACATTTATGAATAAACCAGACAAAGGCAAATTCAAAGAACAGTTGATTATTAAGGTGAGGTTCAAACCACAGAAATAGCAAATCACAGAATACATGGTTCTGAACTTTACAGAATTGTTAAAGGTGGCAAGACTTTGCACTAACTGAATGTTTAAGCTAGCTTTATATTATCTGTAAACAGGAAGTGTTTGGGTGATGAAGAAGGGGTGGGGGATCAGTGCTGCCATGGAAGTGGATGTGACACCTATTTCACAATGAAATAGATATGACTTACAAAAACTGTGTTTCTTGGTTTTTTTTTTATGATTTCGAGAGTATTCACACATATGGACTCATGTGCAATGAGCCCAATGGTATGATGTTGGCTGCTGCTGTCAGAAGCCCGAACAGTCTCCGTAGAGACTGGAGGGGATGTCCAGACCAAACTTTATTTTGCTCAGTGTTGATAGGATTGCCTGTTACACATTCGGGATAGACACATCATCGTATTCAAATCCCATATAACCCCTAGAAAAGTCACTCTCGATTGGAGAAGAAAAGATCCCTAAGGTTCAACCTAAGCCCCAAGGTCCTCACGTGGGCAAGAACAACATATCGATGTTGAATCGCCAACTTCCTGGACCACGCTAGAATTAACCAATCGTCCAGGTAGTTCAGCACACGGATGCCCTGGAGTCAGTGTGGCATCCATGCACTTCGTGAAAGTGTGATGGGATACAACTAGACAAAGCCAGAACTGATATTGATACGCGTTGCCTCCAAACACAAACCTCAGGAATTTCCTGTGACGGGGCAATGGAATATGCATATCTTCTTTTAGATGTACTGTAATAAACCAATCCTGTGGAACGATAATTTTGAACATCAACATCCTGAATCTGTTTGTCCGAAGAGTACGGTTCAGATGACGCAGATCTAAAATTGGACACATACCCCTTTTCTGTAGACGAGGAAATAGACGTAAATGTTCTATGGCCCCTTTGTCGAAGATAAATCTACTTCCTGGGCTAACCTGTTTATAGTCACACAGTGGGTCTTATGCCATATCACCTAACCATGGCAGGCGTGATTTTATAAATAGGCATGATTTTACCAGACTTAAGATACTGGCTACGTACGAGAAAGCTTCCCATAGCATGAAGCACACGCTTTGAAAGGAAACATACTTTTCAGAAGGTTTTTGATTTCCATGAGCTGTAAACCATAATCATCAAGATTAAAACAAACAAAAAAAAGGGCTTGAAATATTTCACTTTATGTGTAATGAATCTAGAATATGAAAGTTCCACTTTTTGAATTAAATTATAGAAATAAATGAACTTTCTCATGATCCATCCATCCATCCTCTACCGCTTACTCCTTTATCAGGGTGGCGGGGAACCTGGAGTCTATCCCAGGGAGCATCGGGCACAAGGCGGGGTACACCCTGGACAGGGTGCCAGTCCATCACAGGGCACAATCACATACACACTCACATACCCATTCATACACTACGGACACTTTAGACACACCAATCAGCCTTCCATGCATGTCTTTGGACTGGGGAGGAAACCGGAGTACCCAGAGGAAACCCCCAACACACGGGGAGAACATGCAAACTCCACACACACATGACCCTGGCGAGACTCTAGCCCCAGCCCCTGGAGGTGTGAGACGGACGTACTAACCACTAAGCCACCGTGCGCCCCCTTTTCCCATGATATTCTATGAATATCAATGAATGCATTCTTCAGTACTCAACCTGCTGGAAAAACAAACAAATAATAGAAATCATCACACAAATTCTAATGGTTTTAATGGTTATAATTGGAATTGTATTTAATGGAAACTATAATAGTCCTTTTGGGTCTCTACTGGTAATATGGTGGGTTCCATTTGTGGCATGTTTATTTCTAGTGGAAACCATTACAAACCATTATGTCTTAATAGAATATAGCCCAAAACACACTCCATTTGTTAATGGATTTAATGGTATTTGTACTGGAAACCATTAGAATTTATAGTTTATACTGTGTTGTCAGTAGGGTCTTGAATTAATTAAAGTACTGAATGTAGTGCATCATCTCAAACAAAGCAATACCATACACATAATAAATGCACTGCAGGATTTTATATTTATGACCATGAAAACAGCAACTTCTGAGTGATGTTGCACTTCTGAGTGTAAAAGAGTACGAGAGGATCATCCATCCTTTGACCAATCAGAGTTTTGTTTACAACATACCACACAGACTACGTAATAACACTCAATAGCACAGAAGCGCGCACATATACAGGTACTCGTCCATTTCAGGATGCCCAAAAAAGGTATTAACATATGAAATGTCACTCTTACTAGCATCCATTCTGAAATGTTGATAGTTACACAAGCTTTTCATGGTGTTTTAGGAATTATGGTATAAACAATTCTTTGGCACTATTTTTTATTTATTGCAGAATGGACTAACACACACTCTCTCTCTTGTTCTTCAAAACAATGTTCTTCACACTGCATGTTTACACAAGTTTTCTAAAAGGTCTGGTACAAATTACAGAAATGGCACAGATACCATGATTCAAAGCGAAGTGAAGCTGGTCAGAAGACAGAGAAGACATATTAGTAAATGGAAATACTTTGAATATAGACAGATTTATCTAGTATTTCTTATTATAAAGATAAAAACAAATAATATTGTTAAACCAATTTCAAACCATTTATACTCATTTCAGGTATGAATCTTTTTCTGTAGGCAGATTTTTTTTGCTAATTTTCAGCATTTATATCTAAAAAGTAGCAACATTATCTGCAATAAAATAAGAAAACTACAAGTTTGAATTGAGTAATAATTTCCATAAATAGGTTTAATTATATTTGGTTATATTTGGTTTATTGTCATCTTATAATAAGAAATATTAGATAAATTTGACTATATTCATGATATTTTCATTTGCTAATATGACTATTTTATTTTTAAAAGCAAATGCTTTATTTGTATTTTAAAGAATATATCAAATACAATAGATTACAAACAAACAGTGGGGTACAAATGTCTGAGACCACATTGAAAATCTGGAAAGTGCAGGCTATTTGTTGGTACCTTGAATAGCGAATGCTACAGCAGGGGGAAGAGCATTCTCTTACAAAGCTCCACAGTTATGGAAGAGTTCTCAATTAATTGATTGTGTGATTGTTCGGGACTCAAACACAGTCTCAGAGTTTAAGTCCAGGCTGAGAACATATTTGTTTGTGTTACCTTGTTTCTCTTCCATTGCTGTAATGCTAATCTTGCCAGAGTCCCTGCTTGCACTCCGCACACAGTGTACATTGTCCTTAAACATCACATCACAATTAGCATGCCTAAAAATCTGTTGAACTACACATACATCTCCTGAGATACTAGTGATCCTGATCCCTTCTGCTCTCCAGACCTGTCTGATCCATGCTGATGCTCTACGTCTGGTTGCAGTTCTCATTACTTGGAAATTACTTTGTTGTTGATGATTGCCCTACACAGAAAGCCTAATGATAATGAGATTACTCTAGATGATATCACTTAAAAACCATGAAGATGGCTTATGACTTTTGGACCCCACTGTATTTAACACAGACTATAATTATGAATAATAATTTTCCTTTACATAAATATTTTCGACATTGTTAAAGTTTAAAGTTTGGTCAATATTATCCAGTCTTTAGCTACTAGTTCCAAGGAAGTACTGTGTGTATGTTCAAGGGGCAATAGAAGTTTATTAAATTGGTAGTGACAGGAGCTTTAATTTCCTGCTCTCAAAGCTTCTGTCATCATGACACTGGCAAAAGGTGGAAATATTGCATCATCTTTGAATCTATGAATTGTAAACATTTGCACAAGATTTCCACGTGTGGTTTTTCACGTTATGTTTCACATTGTGATTTTTACACATGATTCACTGTTCACATTCTGGCATAACTCGGCAGAATATAAAAGACATACAGTAAAATTGTATTTGGAATGTATGGGATTTTTCTGTAAAGGAATTATCAGTAGTGATTTTATACAAATTAACTGATGCGAAAAGTCATTATTGCCAACCCTTCCCCTATTTTCAACATTAATTATTATTATTATTTTTTTATTAAGCTAGATTGTTTGTATGAATTTGTTTGAATTTGTAATCAACCACTTTCATATTAAAAAGACATTTTAGTTATATCCAGCTGTGTGTATTTATTTATTTATTTGACATCCAGAGAGAGAGAGAGAGAGAGAGA
>JAFFST010013873.1:3318-14679 GCA_022414735.1 Noturus placidus | reverse complement strand
TATATATATAAAAAATCACAATTTCACAGCTCTTACATTCAAAACCATTATCAAGAAGTGAAGAAATTGAATGCCACTATAAAACGTTAAGGTATTCAGAAAGAATAGTGCTTATTTCTTTTATTAAAATCTACCACTCAATATTGAACCATTAATACAGTTATTCGTAGAACACTTTCTTCTTATCTCTGATTTTACTTCTGAGATTTTTTTTCTATCAAGTGTTATTTCAGCTGTATTATGCAAGAGAGGATACAACAATCTCATTTTTAGGGGAGGACTCTTTAGTATTTGCAAATCTTTAGACATCATGTTTTTTTTTTTTTTTAATTATATTGAAGCAGAAAGAACGATTTAGTACAGTAAACACAATTGAACGTCTGCTTACCTCTCCAGACATGTCTGAGGCAGGGCAGCTAATCCTTTACACATTGTTTGGACTCTTTAGTATAGCTTCGCCGGGTTAATCCACCACCATTAACGATTCCTTTTCCTTTTTGAATTTTCTCTGTGCTCTGCTCTGCTATAAGGAGACCACTTATTGGATCTAAGCCAGCAGCTCTACAGCCAATTGAGTTGCAGTTTACGATTACGCCATGGCTGAGTGTGTGCTCTGGAGATGCAGGGAAGCTTGAGTTTCCTCAAACCTCTGACAAATGGACCATGCACATTCTGCTGAACCAATGAAATACTCAAGAGTTTATGTAAAATCATGAATGTGTTGTGTGCACTAGAAATATGATACTAATTGAGCGGCTTATAGTTTAATCTTGTCTTCAGTGCCAGAGTTTTTTTTTTTTTCCAGATTTACGAGAAGCTACACATTCAGAGGAAATTTATTTATGAATAACAGCTTGGACAGGGGGAAAACAACCTGGAATAATATACTTAAAAATTTCAGTAATGTTAACTCTGATGTTGAGTTAAATAACTAAATTGGGCTTCATTAACGAAATATGTGCACATAGATACAATGCAAATGGTCTGCACAATCTGGGAGAGAGAGAGAGAGAGAGAGAGAGAGAGAGAGTATTGTTTGCCTAATTTCTATTGAAAGTATTGTTTGCCTAATTTCTTATGTTTGTGTATATCTCATACTAAATTGTTTCAGAAATGAAACAAAATCTAAGATCATACAAAGGCAACCGGAGTTTGAAGGAAAAAAAGCTATCCAATACCAAGTGAAACTGTGTGAAAATGTATTTGCCCCCATAATTACTAATTCCCCAAGTCCTGAGTACCTACCAGTCCTGAGTACAGGAAACCCTGTTCAATCAAATCATGACTTAAACAGAAATTTTTCAACAGCATGAAATTGGTCAAAAGGTCTTACCCAGTAATACACTATGCCAAAGTTGAAAGAAATCCCAGATATTATGAGGAAGAAGGTGATTGAAATACATCAGTCTGGGAAGGGTTACAAAGCTATTTCAAAGGTTCTGGGACTCCAAAGAACCACAGCAAGAGCCATTATCTCCAAGTGGAAAAACTTGGCACAGTAGTGAATCGTCCCACAAATGTCCGACCTTCCAAAACTCCTCCAAGGGCACAGCAGTGACTCATCCAGGAAGTCACAAAAGAGCCAAGGACAACATCAAAGGACCTAAAGTCCTCTCTTGCATCAATAAAAGTCACTGTTCATGACTTCACTACCAGAAGGACACTGGGAAAAAAATGGCCTCCATGGAAGGGTGATGAGGTGAAAACCACTGCTAACCCAGAAGAACCTTACAGCTTGCCTGAATTTGGTCAAAACACACCATGATCAAATATTTTTTGAGAATGTTCTGTGGATTCATGAGTTGAACGTGGAACTGTTTGGAAGACAGGGGTCCTGTTACATCTGATGTAAACCAAACACAGAATTCCACAAAAAGAGCATCATACCTATGGTCAAGCATTGTGGTGGTGGTGTGATGTTGTGGGGATGCTTTGCTTCTTCAGGGCCTGGGCAACTCTTAATAAGTGAGGGAAACATGAATTCTGCTCTCTACCAGAAAATCCTAAAGGAGAATGTCCAGTCTTCATTCCGTAAATTGAAACTCACGTGCTACTGGATTATGCAGCAAGACAATGATCCAAAGCATAGACGAAAAGACGAAAAACTACTATTCAGATGCCACAAACCTGATTATAATGAGACCAACTGAACAAACAGACACTAAATTTAACACCAGATAAATAGCTTTAAAATAAGAGAGAATGTTTGAAATTGTACTGCATGATTCGCTCTTGAAACAATGTCGATGTCAGTGTGATCTAACTGAAAACAGATGTGAGGAAGTGGTATAAATTACACTAAGGTTTGGCTAAGGCTCTATATTTGCTTATGGTCCAATCAGTACAACAATATCGACGTTACTGTACACCACACTGCAGCTGTTTTTGTTGCCGATTTTGTTTACATAAATGGTAAATGGTGCACTTATATAGCACTTTTATCCAAAGTGCTTTACACTGTGTCTCATTCACCCATTCACACACCAATGGTATCAGAGCTGCCATGCAAGGCGCTAGCTTGCCATCGGGAGCAACTTGGGGTTCAGTGTCTTGCCCAAGGACACTTCGGTATGGGGGGTCACGTGGGCTAAGAATCAAACCAAGAACCCTAAGATTAGTGGACAACCCGCTCTATCACCTGCGCCACAAAAGCCCCATATGTACATACACCCAATTGTATTAAACTATCCATATCTGTGTATACTGTATGTGTACTACATCAATTCATATCATTGGTATTTTCTTACAAAGTCTTTGCATCAATCATAATAACTAATAATTAAGCATTAAAAGGAAACTATTGCTGCCATTTAGTCATGATAATTGCTTATGTGGACTTCTATAAAAGAGTCATGTACATGAACCATTACAAATTGTAACTGATGTTAGCTTTCGGCCTGTCTTCAGGACATTTTGAATCCTGATGATGTGACAACCATTCACATGAGTTTAAGAAAATAAAATTGGCCCTGCTTTGTAGGTAGCAAGGATAGTCATCATCTCTTATGTAAATGACAGTGATGCAGGACAAGCACGTAAGCATATTAGCTACCTGATGGCACGTAGCATTTAAAAAAGATGGGTAACTATCTTCACATGAGCACTATGAATGACAATTAGACCACCACTTAGTGCACATGTCAAAAAATGTTAATATCATGGAAAAGGTTTTTTTTTTCCTCCATAATTTAATTCAAAAAGTGAAACTTTCATATATTCTAGTTTCATTACACAAAGTGAAATGTTTCAGGCCTTTTTTTTGCTTTAATCTCGATGATTACATCCAGTATCTCAAAATATTAGAATAAGGAACTTATAATACAGTATAATATAATAATATAATATTGTGTAGTGAATCTAGAATATATGAGAGTTCCACTTTTTGAATTAAATGAGAAAAAAAGTGAACTTTTCCATGATATTAATTTTTTTTTTCAGATGCACCTGTATACACTTTAGACAGTCAGAATGATTATTTATTCCCTATAGGAGTGGAGTAACTTTGCGTAAAAATGTACATACCTTCCCCCCTACATTTTTTCTTTCTGCATGCATAGTCTACACTCACCATTGACTTTAATAGGAACACCAGATCATTCATGCAGTTATCCAAACAGCCAATCATGTGGCAGCAGCACAATGCATAAACTCATGCAATTACAGGTCAAGAGCTTCTGTTGTTGTTCATATCAATCATCAGTATGAAGAAAAAGTGTGATCTCTGTGACTTTAACCGTGGCATGGTTGTTGGTGCCAGATGCGCTGGTTTGAGTATTTCAGCAACTGCTTGTCTCCTGGGAATATCACACACAACAGTCTCAAGAGTTTACACAGAATAGTGCAAAACTTTGATTGAGCGACTGTTCTGTGGGTGGAACTGCCTTGTTGATAAGAGAGGAAAATGGCCATTTTGGTTCAAGCTGCCAGGAAAAATATAGTAACTCATATAATCACTCTTTACAATTATGGTGAGCAGAAAAACATCTCAGAATGCACAAAATACCAAACCTTGAGGTGGAGCAGCTACAACAGCAGAATATCAGCTTGGGTTCCATTCCTGTCAGCGAAGAACAGGACCCTAAGGCTATCATGGATACAGACTCATTCAAACTGTACACAAAATCACCAGGTTTTTTCCCAGTCTTTATCTGTCCAGTTTCGGTGAGTCTGTGCCCATGATAGCCTCAGATAAACCTCAACATGTAGCTTGTCGTGAAAGATACCAATTTGTTTAAATGTTTTTTTTATTTTTTTACTTTTCATACATATTTGTAAATTGTATATCAGCAGATTATCACACAAATAGCACCCCGATCATGGGTTCTCCTATTACCCTGCTCCATTTTTTTCCCTATGCCGTAACTCTTGGTTAATCTTGATAGAACATGAACAATATGCCTTGCAGGCACCACACACCTCCCACAGAGCGCCTATATATTGTAATAAAACTCAAGTACTATGCCATAGACAAACAGAAGCTTCCCGTTGAGCCAACTCTTTGTTTCTCATTTAAATGTGATTAAAGGGAAATCATAATGGTACTGAGGTGTATAAAACCCATTGAGCAGTAGTCAAAGTTTGCCATGTGAAAGTAATTAATGCACTCTAGAGCCATGTTTAGCAGGCTGTAGCTGCAGTTGTGGAGCCTAAACAAATATGGAGCAACTACCTTCTGAGTGGCTTGTTTGCTTCATTGCAGAGGATATCAACAAGCTTCCTGCCACAATGGACCATTAAAGGAGTTGTTGATGGATTCTTCCCCATTGAATGGCCGAAAAATTTGCAAGAGTGCATGTTTAAATATTTGATGAGGCTCCACTCATCTGTGAAGTGAACACATTTGGCAATGGAGCTAACAGTGCAAAGGTGTACTTTAACGAACATTCGGAGGACAACAACAAGTTGCTTTGTCCTTGGGAATGCTTTTGGCACACTGCTTGGCAGGATGCTACACTATATAAATTCATTTGGCAGATGTTTTTTATCCAGAGGGAGAATTTACAGAATCCAGTCCAAGCTTTTAGCTGTTTAATGATCTGATATGAGTAATAAGAGTCTCTGAATTTACAATGTCCAGAAGTACAACTTAAAGGATGAACAGAGAAAAAAAAACATGTGTAAACATAGGAATTAATGTAAGCGCTAAAGCCCATGAAAGCTACATACTGCTACACTATTTACAAAGCAATCAAAGTATAGATGATTGAGTTTGAAACATAATAATACTTTATTGATGTTGGAGTAAAATGATTACCTAAGGAAAGAAAATATGAAAGCAGAAAAGATGCAAAGATTCTTAATAATGACAGTGCTTTTAAGGATTATAAGCAAAGAGAGTACTGCTAGTATCACGAAAAAAAGCTAAATGTGGAAAGACCAAGAAAGATCAAGCATCATTTGTTAAGTCTAGACTCATATCAATAAACTATCATTCTAAGCTTCGTCCCAATACTCCACATATGAGATAGACAGAGCTGAGCTACTACAGGTTGAATAATAAAATCAGATATTCTCAATCCTGCGTGTCAATGTGAAATGAATGGTGACTGGACTTAATGTACTGGACTGTACCACTCCTACACATAGCAAAGCTATTAGTTTCACTGTATTTCCCAGGAGTGCGGTATTAGTCATTGTTCTTTGTAGAACAGAACATACTTTTACCGATTGAGAAGCAGAGTAACATTGCTAAGTTTGTAGAAGAATCCAGGAAGTAACTGCTATGTACTTCATTATATATAATTAATGTAGTATAAGTTAAACATTGCACATGTAGAAACAGACATTTCGAAGAAATGAAGGACTGATTAAGGTGTATTAATCTAGGATGATTTGCGCTGGTGTTTTAAACTGTGTAATATTTAATGACACTGTGTGGAAGCCCCACCCCCTGTCTCCTTCCCACGTGTCCTTGACTGGACTATCATTGCGTGTTTGACCCACTTTAAAATTAATTTTTGTAAATTCTGCTGCTGGAAAACGGTTCCAAATGTATAGTTGATAATATTATTACATTCTCTTATTGTACTCCACTCAAACCTGAGATTGTGGAAATTCTAATTTTCCTGTCTCGTTTTAGGCTATTGGTTCTGGATGATTAAATCATTTATCAAGATTTATGTAAATGGGATGCTATGAACAGGGGGAAACAATATTGCTCTAGCTTATTGCATGTACAGTGGAAATAATAAAGTCTACACACCCCTGTTACAATTGGAGGTTTTTGTGATGTCAAATCATGTCAGACATATGATATATATATATATATATATATATATATATATATATATATATATATATATATATATATATATATTAAATCACATCGGATATTCTGTTCACCTTTAATGTGCTATAGCAACCAACAAAATTAAAGTGAAAAACAAATACAAATATTTTAGGGGAAAAAATAAATAATTTTTAACCCTTTTATAATGGTGTATGTGACTGTGCACAGAATTAACCAATGACATTACAGGGAATTACGGAATATCTGGCAAGTAATTGCCACTTCCTGCATGTGACAACAGTCTCTTGTATTCTTCACATGTCTTGGCTATGTGGTAGGGTGGCTAAATGGAAGCCCTTTATTACAATCAAAAGAAGTCCAAGCCCATATATATTTTGCCAAAACTATGCGGAAAATTGTTATTGAGACCAAGGTAGAACTTTTTAATTCTAAAAGAACTTGTGAAAAACAAGATAGCTTATCACCCAAAGAACAACATTCACATTGTGAAGCATGGTGGTGGCAGCATCATGCTATGGGGCTGTTTCTGTTTATCTGGGACTGGAGCTCTAGTCAAGATAGATGTAATCAAGGATAGTTCCAAATACCAATCTAATTTAGCAGAACATCTTCAGGCCTCTCTTAGACAGCTAAAGAGATCACATTCCAGCATAATAATTGGAACGTGAAAAATAACATGTCACAAATTCAAGTCAACAAAGGACTGGCTTCAGAAGATGAAGGTCAAAGTTTTGGACTGGCCCAGTCAGAGTTGAATGACTTGAAGGTTAGATCCCCTTGCAGTTTTATAGGTCTGGATAGTGTTTCGCAAGAAAGTGTGGAATAAAATTGCCAAATCAAGATTGGTGGACACTTACCTAAAAAGACTGAGTAAAAGACTGTATATTGAAAGTATATGTACTCTATGTACAATTTCCCTGTGAACGTTAATAAAATGTAATAATTTATCTTGCCTCCAAGTGATAGTTTCTTTCATCAATTAATACATAATATCTATAATCACCAACACTCACTACAGCAACTGATATAATATTTTTTGATGTAGGTATTTGGTGATTTGGCCACTGCAACAAATACTTCTTTAAAGGTAAATCATTAAAGTTCTAATTTTAAACAATATACTCAATTTAAATAAGTAGTGATTTGAATGATATCAAAGTCACCGCAATAGCATTCACATACTTATGGACCTGGATTAAGGCAACTATTGTTGTGCCCAAAAATGTTATATGAATATGAATAGACTTTATTGTGGTCAATATGATAAAACAATGATGCAATAATGGGGAACATTTGATGTGTGTATATATCTAAAGTTGTTGCTAAGTACTAATGTTGTGGCACTCATAGTTTGTAGAGGTCTGGTGGGTGACCTGATGGTAGGACACAGGTGATTGGTGAGAAAACTACAAAAAAGAGGACTGACCAAACTCAGCACCGTGCAATAATTCTTGTATTTGGAGTTTGGCCGATGACAGCTGGGTGGGGACAATCTCTTTAGTGCAGGTACCAAGCCATGAACAAAACAAGAAATGTCATCTTTCTTTAGTTCTCTATTTTGCTCTCTTCGTTGTTCTCTGCTCCCCTCATTCTCTTGTTGTTCTTGTAGTCCCTGTGGTATTTATCTTAAAGCTCTTGGCATTCAGACACCAAAGACACCAGCAGAACAACATTGACCTTGCATCTTCTTTATCGGCTTCTTCGAATATCATCCCCTTTGTTCAGGGACTCATTATCCCATTTCTGTTCGTCAAATGTCTGTGGAACTTGTTCAGTTTATGTCTCAGTTGTTGAAACTTTTTGTGTTATGTTAGTTATAAAGATTTATTCCTTACTATATTCCAAACACAGTTCCCAGGTCACATGTGCAGTTACTTTGACAAAACATGTCCTCATAAAACCTGCTACAGATTCGATCTTGTTTGTGTAACTGCAGTGTTGGCCACAACCCCAAATATGGTCCTGAGCTGTCAAGACTTTAACTTGTGATGTTAAAACAATGTTGTCAATTATTTGCAAAAATGAGTGTGTACCAAAATTACCATCTTGTCTGCAGCTAAATAAAACACAGACCTATCAGATATGATACCAGGCCAGAAAAAGACGGCTGCCAAAACATTATTCTAATGTGTCTTCAGGAATTCCAGCTTCAGACCTTTCCAACAGCTTTACCTCCTTGATCCTTTGACCTTATACTTCTTCAGAAACCAAACGTAAACAAAAGTTCTCCCAGTAAATCCTTGTTATTGTTATAGGAACCTGAGTTTAATAGGTATTGAACGCATCAACATTTTTTTTCAGTAAATATATTTCCAATGAGGTTATTCACATGAAATTTTCACCAGCTATCAGTATTAACTCAATAAATCCACAAATATAAATAATTCACAACATTAAAGTGTGATAAAGTGGAATGACACAGGAATAAAGTATTGAACGCGCAAATAAAAAAACAGTTCTCTAAGGCAAGGTAAGGCAAGGAACCAGCTGAAATCTGTAAGTAGTTAGAAAGTAATTATATAAGTAATGAGTTTGCTACAAATAATTTGGACAAGCCTATGACATACTGGGAGAGTGTAGTCTGGTCAGACGAGACCAAAATTAAACTTTTATACTATAGCTGTTTTACTACACACCATGTTTGGAGAAGAAATGGCACTGCACATCATCCTTGAAACACTACACCAACAGTGAAGTTTGGAGGTAGAAACATCATGGTGTGTTGCTGTTTTTCATCACATGGTACTCACAGACTTCATATAATTGAAGGAACGATGAATGGAGCTCTTTACCGGGAGATTCTTTAGAAGAATTTGCTGCCATCCACCAGGATGATGAAGATAAGATGTGGGTGGAGCTTCCAGTAGGGCAACAATCCAAATCATACAGCAAAGGAAACACTCAATTGGTTTCAAAGAAAAAAAAATCAATCACCTGACTTGAATCCAACTGAACAAGATTTAAAGACAATATGTTTAGAAGAATGTCCAAATGATTTGTAGCAAAATCACATCTGAATACTGCGGCCCATTAATTTCATCATACAGGAAGTGTATTGAAGCGGTCATTACAAACAAAGGCTTCCCCACTAAATATTAAATAAATTTCAGTTAAGAGTGTTCAATACTTTTTTCACCGTGTCATCCCACTTTATTACATAACTTCATTTATGGACTTTAATGTGTGGATTTCTGGAGTTAATACCAAAGTCTGATGAAACTTTCATGTGAATAGCCTCATTGGAAACATATTTACTGAAAAAAACATGTTGCCGCGTTCAATATTTATCGCCCCCACTGTATAATTTGCTGGAGTCAAGGAGCCACTATTAAAATGCAGGAGACTTCCAGAACTTCTATGAGAGTTGGGATGTCTGTAAAAGACCCATGTAATGTCATCCTGCTTAGCATGGAGTACTTGATGGAGTACTTGAGGCAAATCATTTAGGTAGAAGGTGTTCAGCTGAAAAAAAAAAAAAAAACAGTGGTTTGGAAACCCTGCTGTAACAAATGCCAAAGATTGGAAATGGATTCGGAAATGTATTTTTGTGACTAGAAATGTTTCCATATGAAGAGATATGGCTGTTTTCTTTTTTTGTTATATTTATTATTGATACTTTATTATAGTTAATATATTTACAATGCATGTGAATTGTATGTGAAAGAGTTTAACTATGAAATGCTTCAGTTAAGGGGCGCACGGGGGCTTAGTGGTTAGCACGTTCGCCTCACACCCACCGGGGCTCCCCGTTCTGTGGATCTCCTCCGGGTGCTGCGGTTTCCTCCCCCAGTCCAAAGATAGGCATGGTAGGCTGATTGGTGTGTCTAAAGTGTCCGTAGTGTATGAATGGGTAAGTAAGTAAGTAAGTAAGTAAAATTTATTTATAAAGCACATTTCATACAGCAAAGCTGACCAAAGTGCTGAACAGAATAAAAGAATAAAATAAACAGACTAAAAAGAAAATAGATAAAAATAAATAAAAACAGACAGCATACAACATTAACTTTCAAAATTTGATCCAAAAGCCTGACAAAACAGATATGTTTTAAGTCTCTTTTTAAAAATGCTAATGGATGGTGCAAGGCGGATGTCCAGTGGCAATTGATTCCAAAGACGGGGTGCTGCAACAGAAAATGCTCTATCCCCCTTAGTTTTTAACCGTGAACGAGGGACATGTAAAAGAAACCTATCAGAAGATCGTAGATTTCTGTTAGCTGAATGTGGCATAAGAAGATCCTTTAGATATAAAGGAGGTTGATTATTAAGAGTTTTAAAAACAAACAGCAAAATCTTAAACTGGATTCTAAAACGGACCGGGAGCCAATGAAGCGATGCTAAAATAGGGGTGATATGATCAAACTTCTTTGCCCTAGACAACAGCCTTGCAGCTGCATTTTGGACCATCTGAAGACGAGCAAGGCATGACTGTGGAAGACCCATATATAAAGAATTGCAGTAATCTAAGCGAGAAGTTATAAAAGCATGAATTACCTTCTCCAGATCCTGGAAAGACAAAAATGATTTGAGTTTTAAAATGATCCGTAATTGATAAAAACTATTCTGAACCACAGAATTTATCTGCTTGGTTAAGCATAATTCTGAATCCAGAATGAAGCCAAGGTTCCTAACCTGAGAAGATATTGAGGGGAAATGATTACGGAGCTCGTTGATGAGACCATCCCTTAATCTCACGGGGCCAAAAACAATTACTTCAGTTTTGTCTTTATTCAGTTGGAGAAAATTCTCTGTTAACCAGGGTGTGTGTGAGTGTGTATGTGATTGTGCCCTGCGATGTTCACGGGTTGGTTAGGTGTTCACAGAGGTGGGTCTTTAGCTGTTTCTTGAAGATGGTGAGTGAATCTGCGGTCCGGATTGAGGCTGGAAGTTCATTCCACCACTGAGGAGCAGTTAGTGCGAAGGTTCTGGAAAGGGACCTTGTGCCACGCTGAGTAGGGACTACTAAACGTCGGTCGCTAATCGATCGCAGATTGAGTGAGGGAACGTAAGCCTTCAGGAGAGAGTTGAGGTAGGAGGGTGCTGTTCCAGACAAGGTCTTGTAGGTGAGCATCAAGGCCTTGAATTTGATGTGGGCGGCTACAGGAAGCCAGTGG
>JAFFST010013848.1:3300-13415 GCA_022414735.1 Noturus placidus | reverse complement strand
TATTGTTTTATACAGCATTGTTTTATAGTCTTTAATTAAATTACAGTATTTAGATTACTTAGTAATTAATGACACCAAACACTGTATAAAAGTAATTAAAATGTAAACGTATGCATTGACTCGAGCAGCAATTTTCTCCCATGCTAACTCTGTGTCCTTTGTCCGATCTTTTTGTCTGAGGCTGTTGCCATGGTGTCTGAGGCTGTTGCCATGGTGTCTGACGCTGTTGCCATGGTGACTCATAATATCTGCGCTCCATTGATAATGGCTTTTTATAGTTGTGGTGCACGCGCTTAACTCAGAGTCACTCAACTTAGAGTTGATTGAACTCACTCATTTCAGCTGTTCTGTAACAGAAAACTCAGAGTTTCCAAACTCAGTGTAAGTCCACTCAGAGTTCAAGCTTTAACTCTGATTTGGTTGAACCTCCTTCAGGAAACGGGCCCCTGGTACCTACACATGTGCATAGCATTTGATATATCTGGAGTGATTGTACACCTACAGAATGAATCTATATAGAAGGTATGGCTAGGCAAGATGATGATTATGAAATATCGATATAGTGATCGGGGCGGCTGTGGCTCAGTCGGTAGAGCGGGTTGTCCACTAATCCACCAACCGTGGGGTTGGCGGTTCGAATCCCGGCCCGGGTGATCCCATGCCGAAGTGTCCTTGGGCAAGACACTGAACCCTAAGTTGCCCCCAATGGAAAGCTAGCACCTTGCATGCAGCGCTGCTACCATTGGTGTGTGAATGTGATCTCATTAGTAAGTCACTTGTAAATGTAAAATGATATTTCTGTAAAGCTGCTTTGAGACAATGTACCATTGTAAAAAGCGCTATACAAATTGATAAATTATTATTATTATTATTATTATTATTAATTGTGTCACAAGATATCTTGGGTATTGTGATGTATTTTTTATATTGTTCTACTTTTTACATTTTTTATCAATCCCTCCAGAATTTTGCAAATGTAGAAATGAACGCAAAATTTAGCAAACTCCGCAGAGTTCGGAGGAGCTTCCGAAATTACACAGATTTTGGACCAAGACACGTCATGCGACGTCGCCACGATGTGCATTCAGCTTTGGCTGCGTCGAACATGAGTGCAGTCGAAAGGTCTCGTTTACCAATGAACATCACTGTGGATGTTGTGCGATTCAAAAAGTTCTCTCCACAAAAAACTCATGGCACAATGATGCAAATAAATTCGGCGAATCCTGTAGAGACTGAAAGCGCTATTGTTTTTCTTGCAGCTTACCAAACCTGAATATCCTGATGCATATCACGTAGCGTAATAAAATGTCTTCAAGTGCCATGATCTCAGATTTTGTCATATCGCCCGGCCATTTCTGTGGGTTTAGGCTGTTTGGTGTAGGTATTCAACTGGCAAATCAGGTTATACATACAATAGCAAAATGATTTTTTTTTTATTGTTGTTTTCGCGTTGTCTCGATCTCAAAACATTGAGTAATTTCTTTTTCATTGTTAAAGTTGTTTGTTACATATTCAGGAATATTAAAGCTATGGAACAGCTGTTGGATGATTTAAGCTTATACTGTTGTAAACGCCTGGGTTGTAGTTGGCCGATCAGTTCTGTAACGCCATCGGAGTGCTGCAGCAGTGCGCCCCGCCCGCTTCCTTCAGCAACATCCAGACCGTCATCAACAAGGACCAGCCGTCAAACCCCACGGAAGGTACAGGCATTCATGTCGCACGTCTACAGCTGCGCCTCACGTGCAGTGCAATTCAGCTAACGGGGTGTTAAAACTAATCTGCTTGGTGTCTCGTCCCACAGAGTATGCACAGCTTTTCGCGGCACTGATTGCAAGAACGGCTAAAGATGTCGATGTCTTGATTGACTCTTTGCCCAGCGAAGAATCCACCGCTGCTCTACAGGTATAAATAGTGTCATCTCTGACTCAGTGTCGAGGTAAAGTGTCACATGACTTGTAACAGAACTTTTGACGTGTATGAATATCGGTGCCTGTTCTCTGTACTTTTCTTGAGCAGAAACAAAAATTAAAAAGATAAATTGCTTGTTGGTCTGTTTGCTGAGTGTGTGCATGTTTCTCCTTCCTTTGTCCTTCACCAGGCCGCTAGTCTGAGACAGCTAGAGGAGGAGAACCATGAAGCAGCGGCTCGGCTGGAAGAGGTGGTGTACAGAGGGGATTTACTGCTGGAGAAGATACAGAGCGCTCTGGCCGATATTGCGCAATCGCAGCTACGCACACGCAGTGGTACGTCCAGCCAACCTGCAGCCCCTGAACCCTGACTTCCAGCATTATATAATGAACAATATATAATGTACACAGCAGGGACGTTTTGTTCCCGTTTACATTTGTGCTCCTTGAGATCAGCCTGTACAGTTAGTCACCGATCCCGAGAGTTTCTGGTCCCTGTAAGATAACTATCACATGGATTAATATGAGTGTGAACTTTGAATAGTCTGAGGTGTTAATGTTCACTGAATTCAAATTAAGTTCAAGGCTCTGGAAGATTTCCTTTTATGTAACACAGTGTGAGTGAGTTTTTCTATTTTGTATAATCTGTTCCAAAATGAACATTAAAAATGTAAATACACTTTTTTTTTTGTTGTTTGCATTAAAAATGTTTATGAAATGCTGCTAAAATGTGATTGGCTGATGGCAGAGCATGTTTTTTGAGTAATCCAGTCCTGATAAATTGAGTTACAGATTAGCACATTAGTGACATTTTTGGCGCACGCGATCAGACTTCCTGTGACAGCGATTTGAACATAACCCTGCCCAAAGCAGACCTGCTCTGAACCGCGTACTTCCACGTATTGTGGAACCTCGAGTCAAACAGAACGCGGAAGTTTGAGCTGTTTGATTAAACAAAGCTCTGCCCCACTAGGATTGATTGGGAAAGAACATGGCGGCCATACTGTTTTCAAATCTGAAAACATGTTTGGTAATTATTAAGTTTTAGGCTCAACATGAGGGTGAAAATGACGTGATGCTGTATTCGACTAGGCCTGGAAGTGACATGTCGGAGCCCGGGAAGGACGTGGGGGAAGAAACATGCGCACGACAGTGTTTCTTTTTTGAGAGCAACACGCTAACCATGGTGGGAGATGTTTACATTTTTCTTCTCAAAACAACCAGCTGTACGAGTCGTTGTTATAGATTTCAGGTCCACATAAAAATCCTTTAAACACTGCTCAACGTGTTGATGTAATTTCCACAGGAAACAGGAAATCAGGTGCCGCGGTCACATGGAGTGGCCCCATCCCTTGTAAAATAAGCCATTTTTTCTTTCGAAAAAAATTTTATTGTCACTTTTTTCATTTTCTTTTCAACATTCATCACTTTTTAAAACAGCTTTTCCACATTTTTCCATTATTTAAACACCAGGTTTAAAAGACAAGAAATTAACGATGTAAAATACAGATGTAAGGAAAATAAAACCGTGTGTCCATAAATCTTTACATAGAAGATATGAAAAATGGGAGTCCATAAAAAATAAAGGGGGTAAAAACTGTCCCAAGTAAAATTTCATCGCAAACTGAATGTAAAAAGCCATTAGTGATTTCTAGACTAAAAAAAAAACAATAAAAAACCGTTAAAAGACAAAAACCATAAAAAAAACTGATACTAGCAGATTTTTGTTTTTAGAACTGTTTTCTAAACACTAAAATAAGCCATACTCAACAGTTAGTACATCCACCCATCCTCTACCGCTTACTCCTTGATCAGGGTCAGTGGATGTTTATAGTGTCAGGGGCGGGACTCTTTAGATTCTAGAGACCGTTTGATTGGACAGTGCAGAATGATGTCATTGTTGATCCATATATTGATTCTGAATGCATGTATCTTCCAAATGCGAATTTTGGCGTCGTTTTGGAGCGCACTAGCTTATGTCTGGATCTAAAGCTAATGCTTGTATATACACTGTACCTCATTTTAAAGGTAAGACCTGCTGCTGCTGCTCCTTTGATTTTGCTCGCGCTGTGAGCGGCCATGTTGGTTTAACGTCACCTGTTGAACTCCGGGGTTGAGGACAAGAGACCGTCCCGAGAAGGAATTCCGACTTTCCTTTGGATTTGTTCTGTTCGGAAAATCGCGAATTGTATGTTAATGACATCTAGAGTCTTACAGACGTCATTTCCAGGACACACGAGACGGTTTAACACATTCTATTAGACTGCAAAAGACACGAGGAAGAAAGAACTGAGCTAAAGATGCGAATTAGAAAGCAAAACATGACACTTGCTGTGAGTAACGTCTGGGAAAGTGTACAAGTCCCCTAATAAATTATGTGAAAAAAATACTTGGATAAGTGAAAGACTTTAGTCATTTAGTATGGCCATCCAGTATATATTTATTTATTAGTATTGTTGTTATTACTTTTATTACCGGTCAATCCGCTGCCCACACTCCAGTCCAATAGGTGGCCACCTTAAGTTGGTTTGCCAACCGCTATTAAAACTAAACGAAATAGACGTCATTTCCGGCACTGATTACGTCAGAACCGTGTAAAGAAAATGGCGGCGCCCGTTCGGCTGTTCGGTGTTGCGGGTGGTCGTCTGATACAGAATCTGCTGAAGACAGGTCCAGTCACACAGGTGAGAAGAAGAAACATGTAGTGACGAGTGTGTGAGAGTTTGTAGCGAACATGTCTTGCAGAACTCAGGTTAATGCTGGGGAGCTAAGAGTCGAGCTAATGTGCTGAAGTCCATCACACAGTTAAAACCACAACATAAACACGGAGTTTATATTCGATCGCTGTGTTTTTAACCGTGTTAAAAGTCATTATCATGACTGTTATGGATTCATATTCATATGTGTGCTTTTGTTTCCCATGAATCTTTTAGCCTTACTGTATTTCTGATGTGTATTTTGTGCCTTGTTTTTTACGTGCAAAAGACGTGTAAAAATGTCCTATGTTTGAACACTCATTTCTAAACAAAGTCGTCTTTTATTTCATTTCAGAGCTTTCGTCAACGAGCCACACAAACCGCAGCTCAAGTTTCGCTCAACGTCCCGGAGACAAAGTTAACCACGCTGACCAATGGCCTCAGAGTGGCGTCTGAAGATTCGGGACTGCCGACCTGCACGGTAATTGCAGTACTCGACACAGTGTTTCAGTATCAGGTCTTCGTCTAACATTGTTCGGTGTCGGCTACACGACCCGTCCAAACGTTCGCAGACACCTCACGGTGTCTAACTTATTCTTAACTCCTGTTAGAATAAGCCCCACTCTTCTGTGAAGACTTTCCACTAGATTTGTGGGGATTACTGTTTATTCAGGTACTGATTTTGTGATGTCGAAGAGGCTCCGGTTCCAGTTCATCCCAAAGGTGTTCAGTTGGGTTGAGATCAGGGTTTTAAAGAGTTCTTCCACTCCAACCTTAAAACACCACGTCTTCATGGAGCTTGCTTCGTTGTGCTGGAACCGGTTTGAACCTCTTGGTTCCAGTGAAGAGAAACTCTAGAGATGTCCTATTATACAGTTGTGTTGGTCTAGTTTGGGAAATATGGGTGTGATGGTCAAGTGTACACAACCTTTTGGCCTGCTGTACTGTACATCAAGGTTTAATGTTTCATGTTGTCGCAGGTGGGTCTGTGGATTGATGCTGGGAGTCGGTACGAGAACGATAGGAACAATGGCACAGCCCACTTCCTGGAGCACATGGCATTTAAGGTGAGCGAGAGAGCCTGTCAATCAACGTGCAATACACGAACATGAGCTGGGAGGATTTGCTCATTCAATTCGAGTGTGTGCTGTATCTCCTTTTCTGTATTGTATAGGGTACCAGGAAGCGTTCCCAGCTAGACCTGGAACTTGAGATTGAGAACATGGGAGCCCACCTGAATGCCTATACTTCCAGAGAGCAGACAGTATATTACGCCAAAGCCTTTTCTAAAGACCTTCCCAGAGGTACTATAGCACTTACATAACAATCACCATGACGATGATGATGATAATAGTAATAATAATAGGAAGAAAACTGAGGCGTTATGATGTAAACACTCAATTGTTAACTGTTCCTTAGCACCCAGATACTTCAAATAAATTGAGTCCCAAACTCAAAAGGTGTTTTGTTTTTGCTCTTGGTGAAAGCCTGCTTGGTCTGTGTCTGTCCTGTCGGCAGCTGTTGAGATTCTTGCTGACATCATCCAGAATAGCATGCTGGGGGAAGCGGAGATCGAGCGAGAGCGTGGCGTCATCCTCCGAGAGATGCAGGAAGTGGAGACCAATCTACAGGAAGTCGTCTTTGACTACCTGCATGCTACGGCGTACCAAGACACCGCTTTAGGAAGAACCATTCTTGGACCGGCTGAGAACATCAGGTACGTATGCCCAAACGTTATAGTATTAATGAAGCTTTTACTGACTTTAGTGTTCGTAGCTAAGCATGCCTGGTGCGTTTTACAGAACTATAAACAGAGCAGACCTTGTGGAGTACATTACCACTCACTACAAGGGGCCAAGGATCGTGTTGGCTGCAGCTGGAGGTAAACACACACGTAGCTTAACACTACAATGTGCAGTATTTATTGCACATAACAGACAAAACCTTTTGCTTGATCATTCCCAAAAGGCGTTGTGTATTTTTGTGTACTTTGTGGTTTTCCAGGAGTGTCCCACAGCGAACTAATAGATTTGGCTAAATACCACTTTGGAAAGCTGCCTGCCAGGTACAGGGACGAGGCTCCGGCATTACCACCTTGCAGATTCACTGGAAGTGAGGTAGTAAGATGCATATAAACAGTGACATGTACAAGTATTGGGGCTCATGTAAACAGATCATTCAGGGAAGGACTAAAAAAAAAAAAGATCCTTTATTATTATAAAAAATTATTTCATTATAAATGTGACAACTTTTCGTCGTACAGCTTCCACCATTTTCTTGTTTTCTTATATATTTTAAACAGATTCGAGTCGGGGATAACAAGATGCCACTGGCTCACATAGCAATTGCCGTGGAGGCGGTGGGTTGGTCTCACCCGGACACGATCCCACTCATGGTGGCCAACACGCTTATTGGAAACTGGGACCGCTCTTTTGGTGGTGGCGTGGTGGGTATCTCGCTTTGGTTTAGGATTAGGGGGGGAAACAATAAGGATTAGGTCTCGATTTACCTTGCTGTTGTCTATCAGAATCTGTCCAGTAGACTGGCCCGGATGGCGTGTCAGGGGAACCTGTGCCACAGCTTCCAGTCGTTTAACACCTGCTACACGGACACCGGGCTGTGGGGGATCTACACCGTGTGTGAGCCGAACACTGTCAGCGACATGGTGCACTTCACACAGCTGGAATGGTGAGTGATTTGCACAGTGCCGTGTATTTTGAGCATTACCTACATTTAAATGTGTGTGTTGTGTTAACAGGATGTCTCTGTGCACCACCGTGACCGAGAGTGAAGTAGCGAGAGCAAAGAATCTCCTGAAGACCAATATGCTGCTTCATTTAGATGGTGAGTCTGCTCATGTGATCACAGATATGGAGATGGAGAGAGATGGACACGGGCTGGGGATTATAACATAACACCTTTTGGCATTTTCGTGTTAGGTTCCACGCCCATCTGTGAGGACATTGGGAGGCAGATGTTGTGCTACGGGCGCAGAATTCCGCTGCATGAACTGGAGGCCAGAATCGACGTAAGGCTCCATGCTAATATAAATAATACATTTCGTACTAAATATACAAATAAAAGCTCCTAAATTTGTCTTGTTCTATTCTTTTTACCCGTCTCGCTACATCACTCAAGGCCATAGACGCAAACACCATCAAGGAAGTGTGCACCAAATACATTTACAACAAAGCTCCAGCGATCGCAGCCGTCGGTATGTATGCGGTCCTATTGACTCCTTCAGAACAGGTCTGGTTCAACCTTTCTCTGCCCTGTCCTAAAGGTTTTTTTTAAATGTCGGTGTAATATTAATACATGGGTATGTTTCAGGGCCTGTTGATGAGCTTGCAGACTACAACCACATCAAGAGCGGGATGTACTGGTTACGACCCTGAGAGAGAGGAGGACAGAGTCGCGTTCATTACAAACAAGGAGGATTCACAGTCTTCCTTTTCTTTTCTTTGTTTTATTATAAAATAAAGAACAAACACAATAACATTAAAAGAAAATGAGACCAAGTAAGTGTGTGCAGACATGCAGTTGTTTCTTGGGGTCATTTTTTACTCTTAGCAGCAACTTGTTCCTGGGCAGCTTTCTTGGCTTTAATCATTTCCACCAGTTCCTGTGAGACAGAAAGGATTGAATGTTAAGAGTTAATAACATGTCGTGCTTCCTGTAAAAGTGGGAGTGCTTACTTTGTATCTCTTCATGCAGTCCTTCTTGGTACGTCCAGGCACAGTGGCAGCGATTTTGTCCCACCTCTCCGGTGTGTTAACAGGGTAGGTCTTCAGTGCCTGCTCGAGGAGCTTCTGCTCCTCTGTAGTCCAGGGAGCAGAAGTGGTGTCGCTGGCTGATCCTGGCGACAAGGAGTAACCGTAAATGATTATACCGCACTATGTTGTAAATTCAAATCTGCACAAGAAAGAATTGACACCATGATTTCGCAAACACTCGTTACAGCACTTGAGATCTGCGCCAGTGACATTCTTCAGCCAAGCTTTACCTTCGAACCGCTCAGATGGCATGGCGTTGTCTACAGTTGGAGGAACAGCAGAATGCTCTTTCTTAAACTTCTCAAAAGCCTTTTTGTTGACTTCTTCCTTTTGGTGAGGGTCTAGAGGTAGAAAATCAAAAACCATTTCATAACCATCTTCTATTCAAGACTACGACCTCATCAACCTGGAACTCACCGAGTTTTTGTAGAGTCTTAGCTTTATTGATGACGTCTTTGGCGGTTCTTTTGATGCCACTACCCGAGTGTAAGTTCATGTAGTTGGCGATTACTTCCCACCTACAGAACAGGACAGAACCCAACTGTAAGACATGGAGACTGCATGAGTGATTGTGTGAGTGAGAGAGAGAGTATCTAACCTGGCATTGGTTCCAGCAGGAAAAAGGTTAACGGCTTTGATAAGCAGTTGTAGATCCTCCTCGTTCCAGCCTTTGCTCCCTCCACTTCCTGCATTGGTATTTTCTGAGCTGCGCGCCGCCTGCTGCGTCTTCACCTCGGCCTCTCGCTCGCGCTGCAATTGTGCGTTCACTTCCTGCACCTGCACAACACACATTCGTAGTGAAACTACTCAATGTTACTGTTCATTTCCTCTGGCAAGCCAACTAGACCACGACTTCACACTTTCAATGGGTCAAATGTCTACATTCACCGAGTTCAATGTCTCTTTACAAAGTATGGAAGATTCCAGAAATTCACATGATGCCTTTCAGAAGCATCTGATTGGCCAGTTTTCATAATTAAAAGAGTTATTTGGTAGAGCACCTGGGGCTGCATTTAGGACCACTACCCTCGATACCACAGGAGGATCCAAGCAACTCTCAAGTCTGGTTCCTCTTTAGGATTAATTTGTAAACGACTGTATACAAAGTGAAAAAAATATTCCTTCATCGCATCATTAAGGAAAGACTCCCAGGAATTAAAGGTACAGTTGATGACAACAGGAGCTGGTGGCTGAGTCGGGACCCATCAGGGTCCAAAGTCTGAGCATCCACAATCCACTGTTGACACAAGGAAGAAGCCCCAAGCCCGAGAGGAGTGTTGCACCAGCCTTTTGGTCAGAAGAAACAAACCTTAAAAAGGTCATGCCATAATGACCAGTGCTGTTTATGGTGGAAAATGATTGAGGTTTTTAATCTGAAAAACACCATCCCGACGCTGAAGCATGGGGGTGGCAGCATCACGCTGTGGGGTTTATCACTGGAAAAGGGACTGATGGACTTTAGAGAATATGGCATCATGAGGAATGTCTAGAAATACTGACGCAATACCTCAAGACATCAGATGGAAAGTTAAAACTTGGTCACAAATGGGTTTTCCACTGATAAACAATTAACAATGATAAACAAACCTCTAAAGGTGACAACTTGACAATAAAGTATTGGAGTGGTCATCACAAATCCCTGACCTGAATCCCATAGACAATGTGTTGGCTGGGGTTCGAATTCGGGTTCGAACGGAGTGGGACGTGAAGTTGGAGGCTCCTGCTGATTTCGATTAAAA
>JAFFST010013842.1:50903-64762 GCA_022414735.1 Noturus placidus | reverse complement strand
GTTTACTTGTGTTGTCCTTGACTATTGTTTAAATTGGTTTGATGTTCCGAAACACTTGTGTGACAAACATGCAAAGGAACAGGAAATGAGGAAGGGGGCAAACACCACTGTATGTTGGCCTGAACCAACTGTACCAAATGTTCCTGAAACAAGTGTAACCATTGGTGGATTGAGGTATTGCGCACATAAACATCCATGGTTGCCAAAGACAAGATGCAACAAGTTGAATAGTAGTAAAAAATTAGATATTGATGAAAGAATAGTCGAATACCAAATACTATACACCCTTCTGAGAAGAGCAAATACTTATATTGGTAGAAGATCTACCTACACATGAGCATGTTGAATATAATGGCAAATATGCTGGAATCTTCTCAAAACTAAAGATTTTAATCTAGGCCCCTGATACCAAGGAGCACTTAGTTCCACTATTCCCTCACTGTGACACTCTTATATCATTACTTATGCTTGTGGGGTAGAGACTGTTAATGAAGTTTCAGTAAAATTAGCCTAAAATGCCTATCCAAGGCATACCCAAAGAAAAATTAAAGCTGTTCTTGAACCATTTGGAGTACATGAATGGTTTTGGTCTCTTTCGAAAGGGGAAACTGTAAAGTTTTCTTCCCAGAAGAATCATTTTAAGTGCTATTGGTATTGAGTAATAGAGGTTCAAACACACTGAAAGAAAAGGTTATTTTTTTCCTGATATTCTATTCTATTTATTTATTTATTTAATTTGTTTGCATACAGAGGCCTGCAGATGGCTACAGCTGGGAGCTTTTAGCTGGAAAACACAGTTGCACCACAGCATGAAGCCTTTCCTAGACCAAGTTCAAAGAAAATGGATATTTTACACATGTTTTTCTACCAAAACCTTTTGGACACTCATGTTGGAACAAATGATGTGTCATTCAATAGGTCTCAGCCCGGGGGACATTTTAAGCTCTGCATTAGGTGTGTTCACTTGTGCTGAGAACGATGCGGAGAACAATGCAGTTTTCTGAGATGATTTGGAATGACACAGCAGGAATTTTTTTGGATTTATTGATGTGAAATATGTTTTGGACTAAGTATCTTTACATAATTGGATTGTTTGTATCTTTGGCAGTGTAACAATGCTGTTTTTGTCGGGATGTTATGGTTCAGTGGACTGCTATCCGGCTTAATATAATGGTTGGCTCCATTTGGTGTTCTTTTGTTTGTATTGCTGGTGGTCTGACAAAGTCGGTGATTGTAGCTGCTGTTGTGACTGTATCTTTAAATGGTTTATATCACTTGACTCACAAGACTCTTAGATACAGCTGTGGAAATGGCAAAGTTCTCCTAATAACATTGCATAAAAGGATGTAAAAGTTCCTATGGACCAGGTCCTAATGCCAGGCACTCTCCTTTCACATTCTTTGTTGAAATGTGCAGATCAATATTAAAAAGAAAAAAAATACATCTGTCATGTAGTCCTTTCTTTGTAAGGAATCAAACAACAAAGTGTTGTACTAGAAAAATAATCAATAACAGGGTGGTATGATGTGGCCCAGCACTGATTACAACCCCAAAACCGATTATTTTCCTACAACAGTATATCCTAAAGTTTTATGCCTTTTACACTACAGTAATTTGCCAACATTTAAAAAAAAATATTAATTAAAGAATAACATGTATGTTTTATCATTTTATAGTTACATTATGTTGTGGAATGTCTGCAAAACAAGTTATTGCATACTGTATACAACCAAAGTGAGTAAACCTCTGTGCAATATAACTTAAATGTCAAATGATTCAAAATTGTATCACTCTCTGTAATTGCATCATTTCAAAATTGACAAGTAGAGTATTTCCTCTTATGAACAATCTAAAACAAATAATTTAGATAGACTGTACTGGAAAAACAGACCCCAAAGTAAAAATAATAATAATAATAATTTTTTTTTTTTTTTAAAGTGAATACACCTGTGATCACTGACACACAAGTTAGAAAACCTGTGATCATTGAAACAAAATTGAGTATACCTGTGATTTCCATTTAGCCTAATTGCATGTACATGGTTATACATTCAGCTGTGAAACCAGAACTTTCAAAATTTTGGGACTATGGGCTGAATCTATCTGCACAGAATTGCCAGGGGAATTGAAAAATCTGATTGTTCCTGAATCTTCCACAAAGATGGTAAATTATACAGCAAGATCGTGACCAACTAAAAATCGGTTGAACAACAGTTGCAGAAGTAATCAGGAGGTATAGAACGAGCCATAGAATCCCTCATCAGAGCTGTAGTTGCCGTCCTCCTAAAATGACAGCACCATGAATGCCTGTGGATATGCCAAAATACTGGTTGCCAAGATGACTCCTAGGCTCCAGAAGCTCTGCAGAAGAGGAATAATCCACCAGGGTAACTGGTGAAATCATGCAAGAGTTTCTAAAGAAGAAAAAAAAACAACACTATGACCTAGCCAAGTATGTTGCCTGACTCGAATCCAATAGAACGACTTTGGGATATTTTAACGAGAAATGTAGAGCAGATGAAAAAAATTGTCTCTGAAGAATTGCAAAGCATCTCTCTAGACATTTGTGCAACACTGGTATCTTCCATACTGAGAAAGATAAAAAAATAAAGGTGGACCTACAAAGTATTGAAAAAAAAAAAAGATTATAAATAACGGTGCACTGGCTTTTGTCGCATTGAGTTCCTGCTGTGGGGCCTGTATTTTTAATACAATTAAAAAAAGGCAATCTAAACAAAGGAAATACCCGACTGTTTTTAGATGTAATGCAGTTACTATAAGGTGATACAATTTTAAATCATTTAACATTTAAGTGATAATGCCAGGCATGCTAATGGAAAATAAGCTGGTAGAAATTTGAGAAGAGTGAAACAAGAGCACATATAATACGCCAGAAGTTAATGGTAATGTTTAGGTAGTTATTTGGAACAATGAAGCTGTTAAATCATTATAGGAACTTAAGGTGACACCAACCCTAATGAAGAAGTGAAAACTTTATAGTATATTCAGGCAACAACAGCACTCAGGTGTGGGAATTTGCGTAGGTGTAATGTTGAGTGAACCGTTTAAAACTGAATGTTCTCTTCTCTATTTTTCACCTTTACTCTTGATCAGTGTCTCATGAAACCTGCCTTCTTGACCAAGTCTTTGAGTTAATTATAAATGAGAAGCCCCCAAACAGCAACAGCCTCTTGATTGACAAAGACTCTGAGAAGCCCCATCACCCTGAGAAGGACCTTCACTGGTTGCACAGAGCCATGCAGAAACAAGTGTCTGGAACCAAAGTCAGGATGTGCTCCATGAACCGAAATGCCGTCAAGGCGTTTCTGCATCGCAACTCCTTTGTGCTCTTCACTGTGGGAGCCGTTATAATAGGTAATGTTTACCAAATCAGTATTATACATAGATGCCCATTTTTTAAAATTAAGACACACTAACACATACAGTATATGTATTTCTTCTAGTGTTTTAGGAAGTCACTGAGCAGTAAAAATCAAGTGGCAGCTTTGGTGAAGTTAAATATCATCTTAAGACTTATTTGTTGTTGTTCAGGAATTATTTTGGGATTTGCTCTGCGACCTCAAAACTTATCATTGAGAGAAATAAAGTATATATCCTTCCCTGGGGAGATACTGATGAGGATGCTACAGATGATGGTCCTTCCACTCATTGTATCCAGTCTTGTTACAGGTACGTGGACAAAATCAAGTAGAAAACCATATATGGTATGCCACTTTTTTGGTGGAATCATATCTACACCATATGTCCAGAAGTAGGTAGACACCTGACCATCACACTCATATGTAGGTCTTCCGCAGCCTGTTGCTACAAAGTTGGAAGCACACAATTGTCTAGAATGTCTTTGTATGCTATAGCTTTAAGAATTTCCTACACCGTAACTAAGAGGCCCAAACCTTTTCCTGCATGACAATGCCCCTGTGCACAAAGTGAGCTCCATGAAGACATGGTTTGTTAAGGTTAATGTTGAAGAATTCAAGTGGCCTACAAAGAGCCCTGACCTCAACCCTGCTGAATACCTTTGGGATGAACTGGAACACCTACTACGTGCCTGACCTCATTCATGCTTTTGCGACTGAATGCAAAATCCCCACCATTTAGAGGAAAGCTTTCCCAGAAGAGCGTAGGAGAACAAAATCTTGAATGATATGTTCAAAAAGGACATATGGGGGTGATTTGTAAGGTGTCCATATACTTTTAGTATATAGTAGTGTATGTTTCTAATGGATCTCTTCATTCTCAAAAGCCTCTTATCTCAATCATAGTTACACTGGCATGGTTCACTTTGAAAGTCTGTTGCTTCTCTTATATTACAATAAGTACGTGGGGAAATTTTTCTTTTTAATTTTACCAGGTATTTCATATTTGGACAGTAAAGCCACTGGAAAGATGGGAGTGCGAGCTGTCATTTACTATATTCTGACTACTTTTATTGCTGTGGGCATTGGTATTGTCATGGTGACCACCATAAGACCTGGAAAAGGCAAAAGAGACACTCCAATGTCTACTAGTGGTGTGATTGAATCGGTGACAGCTGCTGATGCATTTCTTGATCTAATTAGGTAAAGAGAAACACATGATTCTATTTGGTATGTTGTTTGAAGATTTATTACTGTGACATTATGCAAGCATGTTTTTTATTTTTCTTACAGAAATATGTTCCCTTCTAATTTAGTGGAAGCCTGCTTTAAACAGGTAAATAAATGTTGCTTCATTACAATATGGCAGTATCTATTTTGACTTTACCTGAAAACTTAATCCTTATTTATCTGTTCCAGTACAAAACACTTTACAAGAAAACAGTTTTGACAAAGAACATCACTGTTATGGTGAATGGAAGTGGCATTCTTATTAATGCCACTGAGTCCAGCCAAATGGGAAATTACAGCACAGTCCTGCAGAGCATCCAGGAGACAGTGGAGGAGATTGTTCCAGTCTCTGGCTCCTCTAATGGAGTGAATGCTCTGGGTCTAGTGGTATTCTCCATGTTCTTTGGCTTTGTGATTGGAAATATGAAGCAGCAGGGCCAGCCATTGAAGGATTTCTTCGACTGCCTCAATGATGCCATAATGCGCTTAGTAGCAATCATTATGTGGTGAGTACCAGCCTATGTTCTGACATGAAATTTTTTTACTTCACAAAAATCTGCCATTTTTACAGGAATGTGTAGACTTTTTATATCTATACTACATATAGTGGTTAGCACCTCCAGTGGTGGGGGGTTCGATTCCCACCGCCACCCTGTGTGCACTGAGTTTGCATGTTCTTGCCATGCTTTGGGGGTTTCCTTCAGGTAGTCTGGTTTCCGCCCCAGTCCAAAGACATGTGGTGTAGGCTAACTGGCAATTCCAAATTGTCTGTACTGTGTGAATGGGTGTGAACGTGTGTGTGAGATTGTGCCATGTGATGGGTTGGCACCCCGTCCAGGCTGTCCCCCGCCTAGTGCCCAGAGTACCCTGGGAAAGGCTCCAGCCTCCCTGTGACCCTGTGTAGGATATGCGGTACAGAAAATGGATGGATGAATTGCCATTGTTATATCTCTTCAAACATTCTCTCTTAGGTATGCTCCAGTTGGAATCCTCTTTCTAATTGCTGGGAAGATTGTTGAAATGAAAGACCTGTTACAGGTTGGAGGACAGCTGGGAATGTACATGTTGTGTGTCATCGTCGGTCTGCTCATCCACAGCCTCATTGCTCTGCCTCTGCTTTTCTATTTGGGAACACGGAAGAACCCCTTCACCTTCATCTCTGGTCTGCTCCAGGCTTTAATTACGGCCTTTGGAACATCCTCAAGGTAGTAAAATGATCTTACCATGCAATGGAGCTCTATATTCATAGAGAAAATATATTTTATTACTTAGAGTTTTTGTTTAATTGTGTGTATGGAGTTTCAGAAAGAACATTATAGAGAAATACTATAATATAATATATTAAGGGAAATATCCCTGCTGAAAAATCCAGCTTGATCTGACCAGCTACCAAAACACGGGCAGAGCTGGTCAAGCTGGTAGACCATCTTTGCCAGCTGGTAAGTTATTTTCGAGCTTCTGAATTATTTGAATTAATTGATAAATAAATGTTTTAGATTTTCTATATTATCATTGGAGTATTATTTTCTTTAAAATAATGTCTATTTTGTTACATTAGTATCAGTCATTCAGAAACTCTTTCTTTTCTACCAGCACTAACCAACTAACAAAGACAGTCTACCAGTTGTGCTTTGCCAGCCAAACTTTTAAGCAAGAAAGGTATTAGATGTTTGATTTCTTTTCTGCAGTTCAGCTACCCTTCCCATCACCTTCCGTTGCTTGGAAGAGAACAACCATGTGGACAAACGTGTAACGCGCCTTGTTTTGCCTGTGGGAGCCACCATAAACATGGATGGTACAGCTCTTTATGAAGCAGTGGCTGCCATTTTCATAGCCCAAGTTAATGACATGGACCTGAACTTTGGACAAATACTTACCATCAGGTAACAATAACAAAGCCACTAAAAAATATCAATATGCTTCAGTATAACGCGGATCCATAGAGTTAAAGGGCTTATTGCCCAAGACAAGACCAACACTATAAACCAATAATGCATAGGCTAGTCTGTCCCTCAGTGCATATTTTATTTAGAATTTTCAGTATGTTTCATACTTCTTACATCACTGCTCAGGACACATTCCTGCACTGTAAAAAAAAAATTGCTGTATATTTTACAGTAATTTATTTCAAATTTTAAACACCTTACAAAGTGTAAATAATCATTTACAATAAGTAAATGTACAATAAAGTATTGTAATATTTTAAAGTTGTATAAAATAACACAGGATACAACTCTGGTAAAGGCTAATGGTCTTGCCCAACCATGCCAGCAAGGCGGTCCTGGGATTTGAACACAAAACCTTCCACTCTGACTCAAATCCTTAACCACAACTACACCATAACTAGCTTACACTGATTCAATTACTTCTTCCACTGACCTAATGCCACTTAAAGATTGCATTGAAGCAATGCAAGCTAGTCGAGCTAGTTGTGGTCGCTCAGTGGCTAAGGTTTTGTATCACACAAAAGAAGGCCATGTGTTCAAATCCCAGAACCACCAACCTGCCTTGAGTGGGTCCTTGAGCTCAGTTGTTTCCTGCATCAACCAAATGAGCAAATGTACTTGGTTATGTGTTACTAAGAAAGATATTATAGTTCTTTTTTGTAAATACTGTATGTTTGATGTTACAGTTGTTTACTGTAAAGTTTACAGTACTTAATTGGCAACCCAGGTTGCAAGTAAATTACTGATAAATATACAGTATTTTTTTTATTAGTATTTATTTTTTTATAGTGTGCTGTATTTTCTTACTGTTAAAATGCCATTTTTCAGCATCACAGCAACTGCTGCGAGCATTGGAGCAGCAGCTATTCCTCAGGCTGGTTTGGTAACCATGGTGATTGTATTGACATCCGTGGGACTGCCCACCGAGGACATAACACTCATCGTTGCTGTGGATTGGTTCCTGTAAGTCTTGACTAAATGTCACATTTGTCACATCTCCAGCAGAGAGCACTCTTGCAAAAGGTTATTGATACATAATGCAGGCACAACATAAGAGAACATGAAATGGTCTAATAGCTATACAACAGCCACACTACTGACTGGAGAATTATTGTGTATTTAGCCGTTTTCAGAAATATTCTGTCAGAATCACTTCCACACATTCTCTTTATAAAATTCAAAGTTTATTGCAAAGACTTTTAGATGTCTATAACATCTGCTCCTCTTTTCACTGAGACAGGGATCGCCTCAGAACCACCACCAATGTGCTGGGAGACTCGTTAGGAGCTGGTATTGTGGCACATCTATCAAGAGAGGAACTGCTGAACCTGGATGCTGGGATCAGCAGCTCTGTGATTGAAGTCAATGAAAAACCTTACCAGCTCATCTGCCAGGAGGATGACTGTCTCAGACATCGAAACAGCGAAACAACAATGTAATAACCATTATACTAAACAGCATCTAGAATAGTACAATGGAATTGATTTAAGTGAAGCAAACAAAAGCATCTGTCAATGATGGAAAACACAAATATTTCAAGACAAAAACTTTTAATCAGCATGTTCTTACCAAGTACATTAAAACCATATCAGCTATTAACCCTTTAACATTTCACACAACAAAATACTTGTGGAAAAAATATTTTTACCTTAATTCTTACAAATTGGCTCACATTCAACAGACTGACATTGATTTTTCTTTTAATTCACCCATTTGATTAGGAGTCATAAAAGTCTACCGTCTGGTTAAGCTGCCTGTTTATGGAATAGTAGAAGCGCTTATTGTGCACAACTGACCAGTATTATAGTTTCACTTTTGCAACTACAAATTTAACGAATTTTGATTGTAAACTTTTCTAAGTGCTTCGATGTGAAATTACAATAAAATATTTTTGGGGTATTTAGTCTCCCACCGACATTAGTCAGGGCAAGACCATGACAATAACCTTCTATAATAAACAAACCAATAAATACAACAACATAAATTATATTACATATCCTACACACACAGTTGGAAACTTTATTCTACATATTTGAGTAAAAAGCTCACAAAAGCTTAACCCATAGCCACTCTGTTTATGGGTTAAGCTTTTAACCCAGTAAACCCTGAGGACTGTGGATCATGACTGAGGTCTCTTTTATTGATTTATTATTTTTCTTTTTGATAAACATTGTAAAACAAGTTGATAAAACATTCTTGTGAAACTACTGATAAATCTAGGTCACAGCTGACTGACAACTGCTAATTAAAACCAGTTTAGCAACTTAGTAACACAGCTCATATGTAAATTCGGGGACATGACTACAATTCAATACCTTCATTATGTCAAGAGTGGAAAGTCAAAAACAACTTTTACTAATTTTTGACATTTTAGCACGGTAACTTGATGAATGAAGAGTAGCGCTAATGATATCGCAGTCTGGTTTTCATTCCAATTTCAAAGCTATATTTCAAAAACTGAAACCACCCTGTTGTGGATATATTATTTAGAGGGAAAAAACACTCTTTATAATCCCTTGAGATAAAGGGAAAAGTTTATGAACACTGTATAATGGAATTACAATGGTGTGTAACTGTGTGGTTGAGCTGCCTGTGAGGCCTAATGTATCCTACGCATTTTACACCAAATAGTGCAGTTATTAAAGAATAAAACACCGTAGCTTGGTGCTATAGAAAAATATGTAATATGGCCCGACACATCCTTCGTGGATCTTTTATTTTATTATTTGCCTAGATCAACACATCCTGACGTGTATTACTCCTCTTATACCACAGCAATGTTTCCAGTGATTATAATGTTTTAATTAATTGAAGTACAACACTTTTTTTGAATCATTCATAGTTACTATTATTTTAATGAAGACTTTCCTAAGGAGAAAAAATAATGGAACAGCTTTACCTCTGACTGATACAAAGGATTGATACTGGAGGCTCTTTCCAAAAGTATTAAATATATGTGTCCTTATAGAAAACTTAAGCATATCAGCAATTTCTTTGTGTGTGTGTGTGTGTCTGTGTGTGTGTGTGTGTGTGTGTGTGTGTGTGTGTGTGTGTGGGAATTGCTCTTGAGTGCTGTGCTCTGTATTGTACAATGGTGTAGTTTGCTTTTCACTCTTTAGCTCATTTTCCCAATTGTACTATTGAAATTCTAACACTGCAACAACTTTCATTTCAGCAGAGCAGTCAGTCTTTTAGTCCCTATATTATTTCTCGATCTTCATTTTAATGTCGAATACCCCTGACTGTGTGATGTTTTCATCACGCATACACACTTTACAAAATGCATAGTGTTCCGCCCCAGGTTTGACTTCTTTATGCAGTCAGACTGAAATTTTGTCAGATATCTGGCTGGATTTGGTTGTATGCTTTGAGTCTAACAAAAGCAGGAAATTTGCCTTCATGGCCATGAGATCACAACAAAGACAAAAAACCAACAAAAACAAAACAGTCACAAATGTAAACCGTGATATTTGATAGGTACGCTGTTATAAAAAATGAACCGACACCTTCTGACCAATCAGATTTGAGAATTCAACAGAGCCTTGATATAAGTCAACATTTTATGTTTAGTAGATCATCTATTCACCATTACACTCTGACTTTTGCACTTTATACTGGATAGTTCATTTGATGTTAGATTATCTCAATACTTTTAAATGGAAACATATACTGTGTCAAAATACATTATCATATATTATTAAAAGACAGATGAACATCTGTTGACATTATTCAGAATCAATTGAGGAACTGATTCATGGCAGTCTATATATGGTTTGTTGACTATAGAGAGTCTAAAGGGGTACATCTTGTATATGAAATATATAAAAGTATGGGTTTTTTTTAATTTAACTAGTATTTTTAAGCACATTCTGATGTGTTATTTGTTTTCAAAAAGCTCATAATTTTATGGCAAACTTTAGTATTTTTTTATGTAGCCTTGTACATGTACTTGCATGCTGATGGTTAATAGACGGATATTCTGGTTTTGACACTTTTATTTTGAAAGGCTGTGAAATAAATGTTATTAACTGAACTTTATCCATTTTCTTTGTTGTGTCAAAACAATCCAGCATATAAATATGTAGCAGTGTAGCATTAATGATTTAAAAAAATTAACCATGCAAAGTAGCGTTTGACAATAGGACACATTTGTACCTCTGCGTTTAATGCACTGGGTCTGCATTAAAGTAATTACATACTAGGCATACTTACTAGAAAGTCAGCCACTAGACAACATCAGGTGTAAATTACAAAAATGACTTGAATAGTTATCAGGTTTTCAGCCAGTTGTAGAAATCAAGATTTCTGATCCTTTGCCAGATTAGTTCTTATTTTGCATAATATGTATATTTAAGTCTATATATTTAAGTCATGAGGTTGTGTCGGTGTCAAGCAAGTTTTTTTTTTACTGCTCCCAGAAACATCACAGTACTGCACTTTTACGCAATATTTGTCAGTAACAATCAGAATTGTTCATCAGTCCATGGCCACTGTTTCAGAAAAACCTGACTAATGCTACACTTTTAGTAAAAGTAATCCTCAGAGGTCTTTTTTATCATTCCATAGTAAAACCATTACAGTGCCAACACTCAACATTTTTAAAAATTTGTTAAAAACATTTTGTGTGCCTAATTTGTCCTTCCAAAAGGACAAAAACTCTACCTTTCATCCCCCCTAAAAACAATGCACACTATATATATACATATATATAAACTTGATTGCATTACCATACATACTAGAATATGTATTTGCACTATGTTTGAGCCAGGAACAGTCATGTCAGTTTAACTCTATATAACAGCTTGTATAGCTTATAAGATACACATATAATGTATATAGAGAATGAACAAGCTTTAAGTACAGAGTTAAAAAATAATGCTTTGGCATATATAGATTAACAGTCAGTTTTGAAAGAGATCTAAAATATTACATATCTTAGAGGGACAGCATACTGTTCTGTAAAAGCTGAAAGTCAGTGATCTACATACGTTCAAGAAGACAGTGACCGATGAAAAGGCTAAAGTGGTCAGTCACATTCATTCCATTATTTACTGGATCTGATGGAGACAAAAAAAAAACAGTAATAATAATCATCAATAAGTAATTCAGTCACTGTATTCCCCTTCATAGACAAGACCCCCAGCAAAAAAAAGCTCTAATGGATCCTTTTTGGAATCCCCAAGTTATTTAAAGCACCATTTTCCTGAGGCATAACCATGTGGTCATCAATTCATACTCAATAACTGCTTTATCCTGGTCAGGGTTGGAGTGAATCTGGAGCCTATCCTGGGAATACACCCTGTATGGGATGCTAGTCCAATAAGGGACGTCATGCACATTAACATACATGTTCTATTCTAGGGGCAAATTACCGTTGCCAGTCCACCTACTGCCATGTTTCTGGGAGGTAGGAGAAAACCAGAGAACGCAAAGAAACCCATGCGCTCATGGGAAAACTCCACACAGAAAGTAAGCTGAGATCAGGATCAAACAGGGGACTATATGTTGCTGTGGCTAAATTCTGTAAAACAGGCGACAATATACTTTGACATTTCTTCATGAAGAAAACAAACAACATGGAAATGTTTTTATTTAGGCTACATTCTATCCTTGCTTTGGCTATGATCCTGCAATGATCACACAGGCTAAGGAGCCAGTTTAACAAACAGTGATAAAAGTTGACAGTGAAATGTGTGCTTTTCCCACACAATGAATGTCACACTTGGGTAATGATGGTGGATAGCTATGTGCTATAGCTAAAAAGACATAAGTCTAATCAATTCCGTTGACATTTTTCCTCAGGTGCTGAGACAAAGACTGACATGGATGATATTGACAATCAAAGTGAGAACTCATTTCCCATGAATAGATTTGGGTATAAATGTATTTATACAATTATACCCAAATCTAGATGTAGGCAGGGTGTCTTTCAGTGGAATAGGAATGGAATCTTAAATAGCAATTTCACTTTTAATGTTAAACAGATTTTAAAATGGTACAACTTTTGTTTGAGATACATGTAAACCTAAACATTTTTTATATTTCACAATTAGCAATGTGAAGGTTTTTTTTATGCTACACTCATGTTACTGTTCATAATAGTTTACCATCTCGTGTTATTTTCTCATCTCAAAAGTTGCTCACAGAATTATGCTGTCTACTTCATGGTTTCTCAGCTCCAGTCCCGGGGACCCATTGAAATTCTCGGTTTTTCCACTCTTAATCTGATTAAGACCATACTTTGATTAACAAACTACCATGTAAACAGCAATTTAAAATTTTTAATTATACTCAAATTAAGCTCTAATCAAATTAAGACAGGTGGAGTACTCCTGTTTTAGTTGTATTATGGACGTGTATTACAGACATGTAAACACCTTAATCACATTATGAACGTCGTGTAAGAGTTTTCACCGCATTTTGAAACAGGACTCGATCACACATGGCAATGCCTTTTACGGTGAACAAGAGAGTTCGTCTGCATCCCAAACCTCATTCTTACCTACTATAGGCCTGCAGTGGGGAAAATACATGTATCTCGACTAATATATAGTGGTAAGTACGCGGTTTGAGACGCAGCCTACGGCTTCAAGCAGTTGTATATTAGCACGTACAGCATGACAAATAATTAACTGCATTTAAAGCGTTCATAAAAAAAAAAAAATAAAAACACCCAAATGTAAAACGGAAACATGAGAGGAGTATTCTAAAAGTGACCATGTAAACACCTTAATCACATAATTATCTTAATCAGAGTAAGGTCAGTAATTAGATTACTGCTGTCCATGTAAACGTAGTCAATGTTAAGCCTCTCAGTGTGTTAGATGCATTGGGACCATGCTCTAGTTCAGCCTAATTTTGTCTGTACTTAGTTAGCACCAGTGGTAGTGGCTGTTCCATAGAGGCAGGTGGACCAGAGCCCCATCATATATCTCAGCCATTCAAGATATTTTCTTCCTAAGGTCCTCATTCAAAACCCCATACACTTTTCATTTCTGTTGAAAAAAAATCAACAGTTGTGCCATTTATTTATTTATTTATTTATATAAGCTAATGTCAATTGATTTGGCACAATGTCCTTCTAGATGATCTGCAATTGTTGGGGCAATCCCCCGATTAGCCCCATAGACTTATTATTGCACCTAGTGGTCAAGGATGGGAATTGAAACACGCGCTAATAAAGGCCCATTAGGGCAGCATTCATGCTGTATGAACATTTTCATTGGAGCAGGAACAGTGTACAGAACAGATAATGAAAGGGTTGCGTTTTTTACACCAAATTGGGGTAATTGATAAATAAATATTC
>JAFFST010013842.1:36109-49624 GCA_022414735.1 Noturus placidus | reverse complement strand
TTCCACTTCATGATTGTGTCCCACCTGTTGTTGATTCTTCACAAAAAATTACAGTTTTATATCTTTATGTTTGAGGCCTGAAACGTGGCAAAAGGTCGAACAGTTCAAGGGGGCCGAATACTTTCGCAAGGCACTGTATACGTTTTTACACCAAATTGGGCTAATTATAAGATATATTAATATCCATTCATCAGTAATGTGTTTGCCCCACAGTGACCTTGTTTCCCACGCAATGGCTGAGAAAAAGAAGAAAAATATCTCTTCCTTTTCTAATGCCCGAAATTTTGGGGTTTTTTATGATATAGTTTGCTTGGAGATTTTGGCGAAATCTGGCAAACCTGGCTTATGATATTAGCTCTTCTGTGTATGCCTCACTGGTGATGTGAAACATACCTGTTGTACTGAACACAAACTGCCTATATGCTTAAAAGACTATACGCTGTGGACTCCATACCTGTTACAGAGTTACTCTAAAAAATTATAGATTGTTAGCTTATCAAAAGTCAAATGTGATAGCCTACAAACTTAATCTTATTTGAGGTTATGTCACTGATAATGTCATCCTACCCCACCACAATGTCTGGTCACAAGCCACTGCTGGTCGTACACAATAATATTAGCCATACTATAATTTAATTGCACTTGCTGCACTCTACAGTATGTAGTATTGTGTATAGAATGCCCCTCTATTGTCTTGGAAGTTGCACCATGATTCTGGAGTTATATTCTTTCAAAGGGCCAGTGTGGCTGCAGGTTTATTACAGCCAAACTGGAGGTGAGGCACTTGATAATTGATTGGAGATTAAGATGAACAGATTAAACAAGTTAAATCAAGCTCCTACTAAAATGTGAACATTAACTGGTTGGAATGAAAGTCTGCAGCCACACCGATACTTTCTGGATAAGATTCAAGACCCGTGCAGTATACAATCATAAAAATAACAACAGACTTCTTACAATGGTTAAAAAAAAACACCTACCTTTGACATGACAGGCAAGTGTCTTTGCGGCAGAACCTTTATGGACTTGTGGGCTTTGGCTCTCTGCCTCAGTTTCTTCAGTAACCTCTTCACTTTCCTATCCCTGGGGTCTGCACACTTCACCACTTTCTTAGTGTACAATCTGTCCAGATTTACACAAAGCCAGGACAAGTAAGGCAAAGTTGCCTCCTTCTTATATTCCTTTTTATGTATAATGGAGTTTTAATTCAGCACCAGCAAAATTGGTCCATTAAAAAACTGCTTTGCAATTTTTCATTCAGCCTAGAGTGCATTCTTGACTGACAACACCACATTTCATAATAAAACTATGACCTGCAAGGATTGAACGATATTTATTAAAAAGAAAAAAAAAAAAAAAAAAGAAGAAGCATAGTTTTCCAGGTATTTGAGTGCTTCAAGATGTCTGAAATACTTGCATGATGGCTTTTATGCTGCAGTCTGGCCCCTCTGTCTGCACCTCAAACTTAAGAACGTCTTTGGTACGCACATTCTGCTGCGAGTACTGCATACAACACTGAACGTCCCGCTGCATCTGAACACCCTTCCCTGCCAAAGAGATCCCATTTAATTACAATTTACAAACAGACAACAAACTTTCTGACACAAATCTTTTTGAAATCTAACTTTGCCATTCTCAATAAACAAGCCCACCATTGTAGGTAATTCTAAGATGTATAAAATAATTGTAAAAATTAAAAAAAAAAAAAAAAAGAAGAAGAAGAAGAAGGACCATTGGAATGCACACTGAAAATACAGTGCCTCCAGAAAGTATTCACAGTGCTTCACTTTTCCCACATTTTGTTATGTTACAGCCTTATTCCAAAATGGATTCAATTCATTATTTTCCTCAAAATTCTACAAACAATACACCATAATGACAACATGAAAGGAGTTTGTTTGAAATCTTTGCAAATTTATTAAAAATAAAAACACAAAAAAGCACATGTTCATAAGTATTAACAGCCTTTGTCATTACACTCAAAATTGAGCTCAGGTGCATCCTGTTTCCACTGATCGTCCTTGAGATGTTTCTACAACTCGATTGGAGTCCACCTGTGGTAAATTCAGTCGATTGGACATGATTTGGAAAGGCACACACCTGTCTATATAAGGTCCCACAGTTCACAATGCATGTCAGAGCACAAACCAAGCCATGAAGTCCAAGGGATTGTCTGTAGACCTCCGAGACAGGATTGTATAGAGGCACAGCTCTGGGGAATGGTACAGAAACATTTCTGCAGCATTGAAATTCCCAATGAGCACAGTGGCCTCCATCCATCAGAAGTTTGGAACCAGCAGGACTCTTCCTAGAGCTGGCCGCCCGGCCAAACTGAGCGATCGGGAGAGAAGGGCCTTAGTCACGGATGTGACCAAAAACCCTATGGTCACTCTGACAGAGCTCCAGCATGTCTCTGTGGAGAGAGGAGAACCTTCATGAAGAACAACCATCTCTGCAGCACTCCACCAATCAGGCCAGTATGGTAGAGTGGCCAGACGGAAGCCACTGCTCACTAAAAGGCACATGACAGCCCACCTGGAGTTTGCCAAAAGGCACCTGAAGGACTCTCAGACCAAGACCAAAACAAAGATTGAACTCTTTGGCCTGAATGGCAAGTGTCCTGTCTGGAGGAAACCAGGCACCACTCATCACCTGACCAATACCATCCCTACAGTGAAGCATGGTGGTGGAAGCATCATGCTGTGGGGATGTTTTACAGTGGCAGGAACTGGGAGACTAGTCAGGATTGAGGAAAAGATGAATATAGCAATGTACAGAGACATCCTTGATGAAATCCTGCTCTAAAGCGTTCTGGACCTCAGACTGGGGTGAAGGTTCAACTTCCAACAGGACAACGACCCTAAGCACACAGTCAAAATAACAAAGGAGTGGCTACAGGACAACTCTGTGAATGTCCTTGAGTGGCCCAGCCATGTCCCAGACTTGAAGCCCATGGAACATTTCTGGAGAGATCTGAAAATGGTTGTGCACCGACGCTCCCCATCCAACCTGATGGAGCTTGAGAGGTCCTGCAAAGAAGAATGGTAGAAACTGCCCAAAAATAGGTGTGCCAAGCTTGTAGCATCATACTCAAAAAGACTTGAGGCTATAATTGGTCCCAAAGCTGCTTTAATAAAGTATTGAGCAAAGGCTGTGAATACTTATGTACATGTGCTTTTTTTGTTTTTTATTTTTAATAAATTTGCCAATATTTCAAACAAACTTCTTCCACGTTGTCATTATGGGGTATTGTTTGTAGAATATTGAGGAAAATAATTAATTTAATCCATTTTGGAATAAGGCTGTAACATAACAAGATGTGGAAAAAGTGAAGCGTTGTGAATACTTTCTGGATGCATTGTACATGCATGGTGTTCTATATACACGTGTTTTGTTAATGCTTAAGCATGACATAACATGGCTGACACAAATGACCTTCAAATATCATGTTTATGCATCCTTCATTATAGATGAGGATTATGACACACTACAGATATTGTAATGATTAGAAATGCAGAGCAAACAAAAACAAGCTAATGTGCTAGATTTTTCCTGAAGCTGGCATAGTAACACAGAACAGCCTCTTTCATGTCAGCACACATGGCTGATTAGCATCAAAAGCTTATTACAGCAAATAGATAAGACTCTAGTCCTTCCACCATGATCTGTTCCTTGTGCCAATTATCGACATCCCACTAATGCAAAACTCCAGAGCATCTCAAAACAGCAGTGCCATTTCTTTCCTCTTACCTTCCAGATAACCGAAGAAAACAGTTGCAGCGAGCATGAAGATGGTCTGAAGCAACATGGTCAATCTTCTGTTTAAAATAAACGACTGTGTTATCTGCTATCTTCTGAAGGGATTTTGTTTTTTATATCTCTCCACTCACTGACTCCCTCCCTTTGCCTGCTGTCGTTTTCTCACATGCTAACACTCCCACCTCCTCCTCACTGTTCTTGCTTGTGTGTGATCCTTGCTCTGTGTCTCCTCTCTCTATGCAGAAAAAAAGACTCTCACAACTGCTTCACTCCAAGATGATGAGGATTTACAGATGGAAGAATAACTTATTTAAAAAAAAAAACAGCTGTCTAATGATACACAACTGTACATATGGCATATAACGTACATATATGATTTGTTACTAGTTCGGGATATGAGATGTTGTTTAGGCCATTTTTGAAGGTTGACCACTAATGAGTGTATAAAGTGTTTTCATGTTCACAAGAAACATGAAATGACACGTTTGGATAATTAATGAATCTTAATGAGGGTAAATCTAGTGTCAGAGGTTTTATATGACTAGACGGTACATCATAGATGCACTAAAAGTGTACTTTATTTATATCAATTAACAGTTTCTACATCTGTAATGACTCCTACATTTCTTATAATGTAAGATTCATACACTGAAACTTCTCTTGATATCAAACCAAGAGTGCCATACATTATTAACTAAAAGAGTAATTCAACAGTTTTCTAAAGGGGTTCCACTTGAAATCAGTTGTAAGAGGACACTACGTAGACCCTTTAAGGGTTTCCTCACAGACAGATAAACTGATTTAAGAAAAATCCATTCAACATGAGCATCAATATTTATTCAGTATTTATTATTTATGACACCCAAGAGGTATTTTATGAAACTCTGAGGATGACCTTTCTGTAAAGTGTAGACAATCAGCAGTTCACAGGTGATCAATGCGATGCAATCCTTTACCATGAGTTAAAATAATATAAGCAAAATCTGTCTGTGCAGTCTATCACCTGTCACTGTGAAATCATGGGTGTCTGTGAGGACATGTATGCAGAACAGGGTTGAGAGCACTTTTCTCTCAGTATGTTATGCTGCCCTGTGACACAGCATGAACAGCAGTCCATGTTTTGTAGGAAGCAAATCTCAGCCTTCATCCTCCCAGGTCAGTAGATCATATGATAGGGGAAAGCTGGCTGGTTGGTAGGAATTGGTGGGCAACCAAAGTTTCCAAGAGGAAGCACTTTAGGAAAATATGAACAGTACTTCGGGACCTTTTGTTATAAGAATCTAGGCCCAAGACTCCAGATGTTCCAAAAGGTTATAAATCAAGTATAATTTACAATCTTAAGGGAAAAAAAGTTCCAAGTAGAATCTCTTTGGCAAGCAAGGCCCTAAACATCCAAAGACCCATTGAGAGACCCAAGAGTGTACTATGAATTACAAGTACACATTAATAAACACTAATTTAGAAAACACTGATTGTGATAGAATATAGCATGGATGTGTTTTGTGCTTTATTTATATTGTTTATATTGTTCAGCACTTGCTCAATGGTTAAGGCTCCGAGTTACTGATCAGAGGTTCAAGATGCCACTCTTGGGCCCTCAACCAAGGGGTGCCATATCATAGCCAGGTGTGCCGAGCCTCCTAACAAGCTGGGATATGCAATAAAATTCTTTCATATGTGACAAATAAATGCTTTTTCTTCTGGAAAGATACCTGCTTGGTTTCCATTAAATGAAACAACCCATATGGTGTAGGTACAAAGTTGATCACATGTGCATATTAATAAATAAAGGCATTTAATGTGGTTATTTCAATTGTACTGGTTGGAAACCCCAGAAAACTGTAAAACACATAACTGTTATTATTATTATTATTATTATTATTATTATTATTATTATTAATAATAATAATAATAATAGCAACAGAATAAAATTTGTTTTTGATGTGTCAACATTTGAACAAGTCATTCAATTCATACGAGGAAGGTCACACATACCTGAGGTCATGAAAAGTCTGTATGGACAAGGGATGGATTTCAGGCTGGAATAATTGAGCCGTATAAACATTCTCTCTCATTTAAGTCAGTGTCCAAGACACAAAGATATGCACATTTCCACATCTCCTGCATACCTTTCAGTCATTTTGGGATTGCTGAACATTGTGCCGACATAAACATATCAAACAATGTTTTAAAAAAGCCTCCTTAATTCACTGGTATGAAGTTATAAAATTAAGACGAACAGTAATGAGGTTTGAGATTTAAAAGACACAAAGTTATTACAATGTAAAAATATTTTCATCTACACTCACCACCCAATTTATTAGGAATACTTGTACATCTGCACATTCCACAGTTATCTAATCAGCCAATCATTTGGATGCAGCGTAATGCATAATAATCATGCAGATACAGAACAAGAGTTTCAATTAATGTTCATATCAAACATCAGAATGAGGATGCAGTGTTGTCTCTGTGACTTTAATCGTGACATGGATGTTGGTATCAGATGGGCTGGTTTGAGTATTTCAGAAACTGATGATCACCTGGGATTTTCACACACAATAGTCTCTAGAGTTTACACAGAATGGTGTGAAAAGCAAAAACATCCTGTGGCTCTACAGGCTGAAACACCTTGTTGATGAGAGAGATCAGAGGAGAATGACCAGACTGGTCTGAACTGACAGGACGTCTACAGTAACTCAAATAACTACATCATTGGAAGACCACATCAGCTTCCACTCCTGTCATCCAAGATCAAGAATCTGAGGAGATCATGGGCACAGACTTTTTCTCTAATTTTCAGCTGTCTAGGTTTGATGAGTTTGTGCCCATGATAGCCTGATCTTGGCTGACAGGAGTGGAACCCAATGTGAAGTTCTACTGTTGTAGCCCGTCCACCTCAAGGTTTGGTGTTTTGTGCATGCTAAGATGCTTTTCTGCTCACCACGGTTGCAAAGAGTGATTAGATGAGTTGCTATATACTTTCTGCCAGCTCAAACCAAACTGGACATTTTCCTCTGACTTCTCTCATCAACAAGGCGTATTCACCCTCAGAACTGTCGCACAATTCTGTGTAAACCCTAGAGATTGGTGTGTATAAAAAAATCCAGGACATCAGCAGTTTCTGTACCAACAACCACGGTCACAGTTAAAGTGACACTTTTTCCCCATTCTGATGATCGATGTGAACATTGACTGAAGCTCTTTACCTGTATCTGCATGGCTGTATGCATTGTGCTGCTGCCACATGATTGGCTGATTGGATAACTGCATGAATGTGCAGGTTTACAGGTGATCCTAATAAAGTGGACGGTGAGGGTATTTATTAACATCAACTTATTTTCTCTTTTTGCTCATGTCTTCCCTCAGGCAGAGAACATAGTCAGCAGGGCAGTGTCTGTCATGCTAATACCTGTTAGGGCGTTGGGCTCATAAATATTAATCATGTTGTATTTGTTCACCTGCACTGATTTTCTGCAAAAACTGCAAAATGCAGACGTTGGGATTGGCGCTTGTGCATTAATTCCCACTACATTGTGATTAATCAAAATAAACGTATTCAAATGTAATTATCATTTCTCTAAATGTGAACAGGAAATGCCTCCCCCCAGTTATAAAGGTTGCTACACCTCTAGCCATACACTATCGCAGCCTTGTGCAAGCGTCGCTGAGCTTTTAAGAAAGGCATTGACGGAGTTTTGTTGCTCATTTCCACTTGAATTGACCTTACGATCCTGAAGTTATAAAGTTGAAGTGGTGTTGAAGTTGCCAATTTAAATCATTAAAATGGTTCAAAAATTTACCTGCAACTTTAGCTCACATTTACATTTGTATAAATTACAAAATTATTAAGCAGGAACGTTATAAAAGCTTTAAAATATAAAACATGTTTTTAACATCAAACATGGGATATTAAACCGACGAACAAAACATACTTTTTGCTTAACTTTACCTTAGTGTGACATGACAGTTGGCCAGACGTCTCTTTGCAACAGCAAGGCTGTGACAGTGTTCAGACTTACCAGGAGTTTTCCAGGTGGTTCTCGTCACGGTGGTTAATTGTGTCCACTTACTCAATTTCTTAAGTTGTTGTTAAAGATGAAGAAGATTGATATGATATGAGTAATAATTTTAGTTCTTGAAAATGATCAGTATATTTACTCCACTCTCAAATATTTTGATATAAATTTACCAAAAAATATTAATCCATCCATCCATCTTCAACCGCTTACTCCTTTTCAGGGTCACGGGGGAACCTGGAGCCTAACCCAGGAGGCATCGGGCACAAGGCGGGGTACACCCTGGACAGGGTGCCAGTCCATCGCAGGGCACAATCACATACACTCTCACACACCCATTCATACACTACGGACACGCCAATCAGCCTAACATGCATGTCTTTGGACTGGGGGAGGAAACCGGAGTACCCGGAGGAAACCCCCGACACACGGGGAGAACAAGCAAACTCCGCACACACATGGCCCTGGCGGGACTCGAACCCCGGACCCTGGAGGTGTGAGGCGAACGTGCTAACCACTAAGCCACCGTGCGCCCCCCAAAAAATATTAAGGATATCTTAAAAATGTATTTGTTCGTCAAATGCTAAATTTCTATTCGTGAAATAAACTTAAATACATATAAATTTTTGAGAAGATTAACTGTTGTATTTTTAGGCATTTATTTTTGGTATGTCCAAGTCAAAGAATTGATATTCAGAGATTTTATGAAAGTGGTATAGCTTTTTATCATTGTGATATTTACAAAGCCACTGAATGATTTTTTAGAGTGTGCTCACCAGCAGATAAACACAGTCATGATACTCTACACACAGAAACCCAACAGCTTCCTGACTAATCTTATAAAGGCCTAACAGCTGGTGATTTTAATTAATTAATTAATTTATTTATCAATTTGTATAGCGCTTTTTACAATGGTACATTGTCTCAAAGCAGCTTTACAGAAATATCATTTTTACATTTATAAGCGACTTACTAATGAGAGCACATTCACACACCAATGGTAGCAGAGCTGCCATGCAAGGTGCTAGCTTGCCATTGGGGGCAACTTAGGGTTCAGTGTCTTGCCCAAGGACACTTCGGCATGGGATCACCCGGGCCGGGATTCGAACCGCCAACCCCACGGTTAGTGGAATAATGGACAACCCGCTCTCTACCGACTGAGCCACAGCCGCCCCAGTGATAAAATCATTAATTTTTTTTTACTGGTTGAAAATGTCTAAGTTGATTTCCAATCTGTCGTCAGAACAGGGAACCTGTTCAAAACACCGATCAATCTTTCTAGAATCTAGAAATGGTATTTTTTTCTAAATACCCAAATTGGTATTAAAAAAAAAAAAAAAAAAAAAAGAAAAAAAAAAATACTACTTCAGATTTGCATCGTACTTTCTGGAAATAATGTCACTATTCCTAATTACTAGTGTGCAAAATTGTAGGCTTGTCTCTGCACTAGATTCGGAGATATGGATGCTTTAACAAGAGGGTGAGGCCCTGTAAAAGCAAGTGCTATAGAAAAAGTTACAATGTTTCATAAGTTGTTACTTTTGAACTATTCATGCTAGATGCATGAAATTTTTAGGGATTGTTGTCTGGTATACGATGTCTTAAGTAAGGTATAATTCACAGCTAGATTTGCATTACACAATTTTAATCCACGATGTAGAGATATCCAACGTATACCATCGTCACTTACCAGCAGTTAAAGTTAAAGCTGTCATTGATTTTGCAAAATTTGACTGAAATTTAAAAAAAATTGTTTATTAGTTATGTTAGATCTTGAATTCTGTTATAAGATTACGTTTATTTTAATTAATTATAATAGTTATTAGAGGGGGAGAGAGAGGCTGTGTCTGTGCGGTGTCTCTACTAATAATGAAGCTGCGAGTTTAAATGTGACTATGGTATCATACATAGTAACAGTAGTTTATATTATTTTTAATTTAAATATAATTAATAATTTGCACATTGCATGCCGGGTATTGTAGTTTCACTACACTGATAGCTAACCAAACGAATTCTGTTAAAACACTGACACTGAGCAATAAAATACCATACAACAGAATAAAGTTTTATGCCGGAATGTTCCTTTAAATTCAGTAATTTGCCTTGTTCAGCCATTAATCAATCTCACTGGACTAACAGCAAACTAAAATTAAAATAATAATAATAATAGTATTTTATTTCAACATTAAAATATTTTTGCAAGAGCATAGTAGTATTCACAAATAAAACGGTCACTTCACAGACAAATTTCATACACAGATTTCTCAATATATTCTAAGCTGTACATGTTCATATTTAAAAATGAGCAAAAACAACTCCACTTCTCCTGAACATACGAGTTCCCCAGCCCAAAACTGTACAAAAATAAAGAAAAAAAAGAAGATCAATCTTGTCCTTATTACAGGAAGGCAGGTGCAAATTAGTCCAAGGTACCTGGGGGAAAACAACAAGACAAAATATAAGAAACATGTTACATAATTGTCACACAAGTTTGCAAAGGAACATCAAAATTGGACTAATACAGGCTAGTGAATGTAAAAAGGAGTGTTCATGTTCTTCGGTGGCCTTTAGAGCCCTTGGATTTTAACACTTAACAGTACACTGCACACATTCACACTGCAGTGAAACAACAAATGCCCTCCTCCTGCTGTTGGCCACTTGGCATTCCATAAATTCAATATGTCATTTTAACCTACAGTATTTATTTCCTGCTTATTTCGAAGGTCTTTTGTTTGGTACGCTGGGCAATAAAATGACTTCCTATCACTGTACTGTTATAATACTGCTTTCGTTGCTACTACACTGCTGTCAATCTCTTTCATTTTGTATTGCGCAAACAGTTTTTTTCAGCTCTTCTCACCTGCTTTGCATGACTGTTGCTCTCATAGTCGTCTGAGGATTTTTGCCCGTCTCCATAGAAAATAAAGGGGAGGTGAGACGAAAAAAGGATTTCAATTGCTACAATGTTTATGTACTGCAAGTCGAAGTTTGCAGTTGTCCAATATTTTACTTTAATAGGTACACCTGTACACTTGCTCATTCATGCCATTGTCCAATCAGCCAATCATGTGGAAGCTGTGCCATGCATAGCATCACGCAGATACAGGCAAAGAGCTACAGTTAAACTTCACATCAAATATCAGAATGGGGAAAAAAGTGATCTCAGTGACTTTAAACATGGCATGGTTGTAGGTGCCAGACATGCTGGTATGAGTATTTCTAGAACTGCTGATCTCCTGGGATTTTCCACACACAAATGTCTCTAGAGTTTAATCTGAATGATATAATAAAAAAAATAACAAAAACATCCAGTGAGCGGCAATTCTGTGGACAGAAACGCCTTTTTGAAGAAAGAGGTCAGTGGAGAATGACCAGAATGGTTCTAGCTGACAGAAAGGCTTCAGTAACTCAGATAATCACTCTGTATAATTGCGGTAAGCAGAACAGCATGTCAAAATGCACAACACCTCGAACACTGACGTGGATGGGCTACAACAGCAGAAGACCAAGTCGGGTTCCACTTCTGTCAGCCAAGAACAGAAAGCTGAAGCTGCAGTGGACACAGACTCACCAACACTGGACAGTTGAAGACTAGAAAAACAGACTGGTCTGATGAATTTCCATTTCAGCTGAGGCACACAGATGATGGGGTCGGAATTAATCCATGGACACAACCTGCCTTGTGTCAACAGTCCAGGCTGGTGGAGGTGGTGTAATGGTGTGGGGAATGTTTTCTTGGCACACTCTGGGCCTGTTAAAACCAATCAATCATCGCTTGAATACCACAGACTATTTGAGTTTTGTTGTTGATCATTTTTACTATCTTCTAATGGCTACTTCCAGCATGATAATGCACCACGTCACAAAGCAAAAGTCGTCTCAAACTGGTTTCATGAACATGACAATGAGGTCAGTGTTCTTCAGTGGTCTTCCCAGTCACCGGATCTGAATCCAGTAGATCACCTTTGGGATGTGGTAGAGCGGGAGATTCATAGCATGAAAGTGCACCTGAAAAATCTGCAGGAATTGTGTGATGCAAAATCAACATGGACCAGAACCTCAAAGGAATGTTTCCAACATCTTCTGGAATCCATGCCATGAAGAATTGAGGCTGTTTTGAGAGCCCTACCCAGTATTAGTATAGTGTTCCTAATAAAGTGAACGGTGAGTGTATATCGATTCAGAAAATGAAATTATCCATATCGTGATACAAGATTTTGTTCATATCGAGCCACAGCCACAGCTTATGTGTTTCTGACCACATGCATTCATTTAAGGCCACAATTCGACCATTTTTATAATGGCTACTTCCAGCAAGATAATACAACAAGTCACAAAGAAAAGGTTATCTCAAACTGTATGGCAATATAAGCTAGCTTTTTTCACTCCCTTGAATTCATTCATTTTATACATTTAATTGTCGTTTGTTTAACTGTTGCAAACTTAATGTTCAATACATGATATTAAACATTTGCTGTGGTCAAATTTATTCCTTCTCACTACAAGCAGGCATTTGGGTCATTTTAAAATCCACAGCTTTCAAACACTGTTTTTTCCATGTTTCCTTTTCTTTTTTCCCCCCAAATAAAAAATATAAATAGTTTATCTTAGTAATTTTGGATTTTTGTGTTTTATTGTGTTTAATTCATACAATAATTATTGATCATTTTAATGAAGTGCGCAATAAATGTGGAGGACACTGTAAGAACATGGTTTCTTATTATTTTTAGGAGCGTGACATTTATTAGCATGACTTTAATCAACATGCTTTCTGAACATTAGTAGGCTTGATGGTGTTAATATAGGGAATACGATCCATCCATATAATAACAATTTCCTTTAATATTGCTGTCCGAAAGCAGATTATACAAATCCAAACTAAAGCCCAACATCAAAATCATCATTGTGAAATGAATTTTAATATTTCAAAATAACACAATACCATTTCTCGTAAATACAAACAGTATCTCACAAAAGTGAGTACACCCCTCACATGTTTGTAAATATTTGATTATATTTTTTAATGTGACAACACTGAAGAAATGACACTTTGCTACAATGTAAAGTAGTGAGTGTACAGCTACAGTGGTGTGAAAAAGTGTTTGCCCCCTTCCTCATTTCCTGTTCCTTTGCATGTTTGTCACACTTAAGTGTTTCGGAACATCAAACCTAATTTAAACAATAGTCAAGGACAACACAAGTAAACACAAAATGCAATTTGTAAATGAAGGTGTTTATTATTAAAGGTGAAAAAAAATACAAACCATCATGGCCCTTTGTGAAAAAGTGATTGCCCCCCTAAACCTAATAACTGGTTGGGCCACCCTTAGCAGCAACAACTGCAACCAAGCGTTTGCAATAACGTGCAATGAGGCTTTTACAGCGTCCTGGAGGAATTTTGGCCCACTCATTTTTGCAGAATTGTCCTAATTCAGTTACATTAGAGGGTTTTCGAGCATGAACGGCCTTTTTAAGGTCATACCACAACATCTCAATAGGATTCAGGTCAGGACTTTGGCTAGGCCACTCCAAAGTCTTCATTTTGTTTTTCTTCAGCCATTCAGTGGTGGACTTGCTGGTGTGTTTAGGATCATTGTCCTGCTGCAGAACCCAAGTTCGTTTCAGCTTGAGTACACGAACAGATGGTCGGACATTCTCCTTCAGGATCTCTTGGTAGACAGTTCCTTTTATCACGGCAAGTCTTCCAGGTCCTGAAGCAGCAAAACAGCCCCAGACC
>JAFFST010013842.1:23334-35568 GCA_022414735.1 Noturus placidus | reverse complement strand
GGATTTTTTTCACCTTTAATAATAAACACCTTCATTTACAAATTGCATTTTGTGTTTACTTGTGTTGTCCTTGACTATTGTTTAAATTGGTTTGATGTTCCGAAACACTTAAGTGTGACAAACATGCAAAGGAACAGGAAATGAGGAAGGGGGCAAACACTTTTTCACACCACTGTAAATTTTGACACTTTGGGTCCAATTTGGACATTTTCTCTTATGGGTGTACTCACTGTTGTTGCCAGTGGTTTAGACATTAATGGCTGTGTGTTGAATTATTTTGAGGGGACAGCAAATTTACACCGTTACACAAGCTGTACACTCACTACTTTACATTGTAGCAAAGCGCAATTTCTTCAGTGTTGTCACATGAAAAGATATCATCAAATATTTACAAAAAATGTGAGGAGTGTACTCACTTATGTGACTGTTTTGTAAATTAAATGCTTACATTTTTGGGAAGTGATGTCTATTTCAAATACCCAAGAACTAATTCCAACTCTGTGTACTTCATTTACTTACCCTCTAGAAATGCAAACTCGTCTACTGCCTCAATAGCATTGTCTGTCAAAAAGAGATGCACAAATTACTACTAATAGGAGAAGGGTTCAGAATCAGAATAAACGCAACTAATCTTAAAACTCTGTAACGTACCTAGATCTTTCCTCTGTAGCGTTTTCCTTTTTCCTTGCTGTGCATAAACAAGCGCATCCTTGGCTATCATTTCCACAAACAGCTCCTTTAAAATAAAATTTGGGATATTCTTCATCAGGACTCGTTGGCCTACACAGACCTTACAGTTAATAATAACGTTAAGAACCCGTGTCAGTGTCATTGCACCTAACTAACTAGATCACACATACCCTATTTCTATATGTGCAGCAATGAAGCCAGATTGAAACAACTGAGATTATAAATCCATGTTAAATTACATAGAACAACATCACAGCTGCTGGTTGTACGAGTTGAGAGAGCACGTTCAATTAACTCATCACCGGTATGCATCACTTATGTCCCCTAAATTCAACCCCTAATCACAAGGGCTGGGTATTGTGACCAATTTGGCAATTCGATTCGATTCTTATTTATATGGTTTCGATTTGATGCAGACATGGAATCCATGTTTTAATATAAATGCTGGTAACTGAAACCCTCCTACTTGGCAATATTACTAAAATACACATTTACTTTAACAATAGGGTGCACACAATTATGTTTAATTACTGTTTACTTTTATTTAAGTAACAAACAATGTAAAATGAAATCATAAATATGTCCATCAGTGCACACAAGGTAAGCAAAAACTGCACAATGCACATTACTGTTAAAAAAAAATTACATTGTAAGTGTGCAACAGTGAAACTCATTAACTTGAAACATTTGAGAAATAAGACCGTTTTCAAAATTCAAAACATGAAAGATGGCGACATGTTCAGGACGAGAGGCGAAGTACAGATAATATCCACATCGTCTCAAGTAAAGCACGTGCATTAAGAATCGATTCGGAGATTTCTCAAATCAATATAATTTCGTTAAATTGAAGATGGATTAAAATAGGAGAAACTTTTTTTTTTTTTACCCAGCCCTACTAATCACCATTCATCACTCACTATGTCTATATGGACAGCAATAATCTAATTATTGACCTTTTTCTGAATAAGACAATATTGTGATTAAGGTGTTTACATGAATGGCTTTTATAATATTCCTTTCATGTTCCTGTTTTACATGTTATAGAACACAGATTGATTAACGGTACACGTCATTACTTCCCCACATAATTATTTGTCGTGCTATACGTGCAAATAGACGACTGCTTGAAGCCATGGGCTGCGTCCCAAACCGCGTACTTACGTACTATATAGCAGTTGAAATACATGTATACTACATACACATGTGTATTTCGCCTACTACATGGTAAGTAAGTATGCAGTTTGGGACGCAGCCGTGCTCTCTTCTTTGCCGTTAAACAGTTCAGCACTGCCATGTGTGATCGTGTCCTGTGGCAAAATGCGGTGAAAACTCACACACGATGTTAATAATGTGATTAAGGCGTGTACATGTCTGTAATACACGCCCGTAAAGCGACTAAAGGTTTATGGGTAAGAAAGACTACACAACCCTTCAGACAATCTTTGAAAATATAGTGGTCTCCCAGGCACAGAAAATCTTGAAGGACTGTTCCCATATTTTGCACTCGGAATATAAAGTCTTGCCGTCGGGGAAACGATATAGAGCTAGCATATGCAAAAGTAATCGCTATAAGTTATCCTTTATTCCGACTTCCATTGCGCTCCTAAATAAACAAACTGCTCGGTTTAAGATGGCTTGAATAACGGCCGGCATTCTGATACATCATTCCCTTTTTGTGTGGCTAAGTGCAATTCACATCGATAATGGTTTTACTACACTCTGGTATTGGACCCTGGTATTACTGTTTTGATGTATAGGGGTGGATAAAGGGATATGTGCAATGTAAAGTATATACATGTTTGTATTATGTATGGAAATGTTGTCTATATATATATGTTATTGGTGTTCACCGTAGCCAAATGCAGCATTGTTGCCCAAGACAAATTTCCCTCACGGGACAATAAAGTTTAACTAACTAACTAACTAACTAAAATATGAATACTCCACATGTCTTAATTCGATTAGTGTTTACTTCGAGTATGACTTTAGGTCATCAATAATCAGTTTCTTAATCGGAGTATTGGGTTAATAACGGATTACTGTCGTCCATGCAAAAGACTGTCTCACTCTCTTATTGGCTATATTTACAAGTAACAAAAGAGAGTTAATCCACCTGTAACCAACTCCTTCATGTACATTTCCAAATTAATTACCCAGCACTGCAAGTTCTTGTCTGCACTCTTGACGGAAATTATTCTATAGTTTAGATTCTCTTTTGCAAATAAGTAAATATGGAACACTTCGTTGCCATGGTGTCATGAACAAATATGCCTGTATTTGAACAAACACGCCTGTACATCTACTACTCTTATATTTATGTTCTATTCGAAGCATCTTCAAAAATAAATGAAATCTTCCTTCTCCATGGAACACGTTTTGATATGGGCGGCTGTGGCTCAGTGGGTAGAGCGGGTTGTCCACTAATCCACTAATCGTAGGGTTGGTGGTTGGAATCCAGGCCCGGGTGATCCCATGCCGAAGTGTCCTTGGGCAAGACACTGAACCCTAAGTTGCCCCCAATGGCAAGCTAGCACCTTGCATGGCAGCTCTGCTACCATTGGTGTGTGAATGTGCTCTCATTAGTAAGTCGCTTTGGATAAAAGCGTCTGCTAAATGAATAAATGTAAATGTGATATACAAATAACAATAACGCTCCAATGAATATGCAAAATAGTCTATGACGTCACCAGAGAGACTTCTAGAAACTTTTTACAGCATGCATTAGCAACTTTCCCTGTGAAAGAATTGACCGAACTTAATATCTGGATACTAGTAATAGCATAACTTAAATACTATTTAAGCGCCTAAGCTCATTTTTTTAATCACAGAGGTGGCAAGTCCAGCTGCTCTTAGTGTCTAACTCGTGTGACCAAGCTAGCTTGCTAGCAGTAGATAAGAAAGAGAACTTGAGACTGCAGATATAGTGCTGTGGGCTACAGTTAGCTACTTCTCACATTACTGATTAATAATAATAATAATAATAAAAACATCCTACTGGTCTATCAGACTAACATTAGGTTTAATGTTAACATTGGCGCTTGATGAATTACTGGGTTACATTAGCTAGTTAAATAGTGCTACATGCAGGTCGGATACTCACCGTGGCTTTAGCTATGATGAACACAGACTCCTGACTCGCCAAACTCACATCCGGGTCAGCCTTCATGAGGGCTTTAATCCGGGACAGGGGTAATTTAGCAAGGCGATGCTGAGGGCCTGAGGCAGGCCGGGTGTGCTGTGAGTGGTCCTCCTCGGGATCATTTCCCCGCACTTCCTCTTCACTCCGCTCAAACTCCGGCTCTGAGGCAGATACACTCACCTCTACTCCTGTGGCCATAGTGCTGACTACGTACTCCGACAATCACAACAGCAAACATGCGGTTTAAAATGTGTATTGAAAGCGCGCGATTTCTCTCCCACCAAATCACACTACAGAGAGGAAGGGGCGGGGCGCCGGAGCTACGTAACGTTGTGACGTAAAGGTTATAGGTCACCTCACTGGTGAACAGATTTATTTCATTTGAACGCATATGTAAACCTAAGTTTGCTTTGTTCAGTCTTACGTTTGTTTTCTATCTATCTATCTATCTATCTATCTATCTATCTATCTATCTATCTATCTATCTATATACATACACACACACACACATACAGTGCCTTGCGAAAGTATTCGGCCCCCTTGAACTGTTCGACCTTTTGCCACATTTCAGGCCTCAAACATAAAGATATAAAACTGTAATTTTTTGTGAAGAATCAACAACAGGTGGGACACAATCATGAAGTGGAACGAAAATTATTGGATATTTCAAACGTTTTCAACAAATAAAAAACTGAAAAATTGGGCGAGCAAAATTATTCAGCCCCTTTACTTTCAGTGCAGCAAACTCTCTCTGGAAGTTCAGTGAGGATCTCTGAATGATCCAATGTTGACCTAAATGTCAAATATATATATATGGCCGTGGGCCATAAAGTGACCGACGGTCTGTGTGTGGGTGTGTGTAGATAAATAGATAACATATAAACTGGAGAAGTCGTTTTAAGTTTTATGTTCAGTTGAATTTGGGGAAACCTCTTGTGTGGCATCCGTTGTGTTGAACTATTTCAATTGCTTTTGTTGGATTTGTTCATTGCAAATGGCTGAAAGTCTGTAAATTTTGACAATGAACCTGATTTGCAATGGGGGTTGGTATATATAAAGTATCTCACAAAAGTGAGTACACCCCTCACATTTTTTGTAAATATTTGGTGATATCTTTTCATGTGACAACACTGAAGAAATGACACTTTGCTACAATGTAAAGTAGTGAGTGTACAGCTTGTGTAACAGTGTAAATTTGCTGTCCCCTCAAAATAACTGAACACACAGCCATTAACGTCTAAACCTTTGGCAACAAAAGTGAGTACAATCCTAAGTGAAAATGTCCAAATTGGGCCCAAAGTGTCAATATTTTGTGTGGCCACCATTATTTTCAGGCACTGCCTTAACCCTCTTGGGCATGGAGTTCACCAGAGCTTCACAGGTTGCCACTGGAGTCCTCTTCCACTCCTCCATGATGACATCACGGAGCTGGTGGATGTTAGAGATCTTGTGCTCGTCCACCTTTTATTTAAGGATGCCCCACAGATGCTTAATAAGGTTTAGGTCTGGAGACATGCTTGGCCAGTCCATCACCTTCACCCTCAGCTTCTTTAGCAAGGCAGTGGTCATCTTGGAGGTGTGTTTGGGGTCGTTATCATGCTGGAATACTGCATGCTGATCATGCTCTGATTCAATATGTCACAGTACATTTTGGCATTCATATACCTTTTATTGTTAGCACAATATCTCAAGAGTCGTTGCATGTTTGTGGGAATGTTTATATGGAGTTATCATTCTAACCAGCAGATGATCTGATTAAATTTGATAATTTATCCAAATGAATTCGAGATCACAACAAGGTCAAATGTCTGAAATAGTTTTTCTTCAATCGCTTCCTTCGTGTTTGTCATACAGAACATGTTCAAGTTCACATTAATGTTCAGGAACTCAAGACCCATTTTCTGGCTAATCACCCATTTGTCCTTTGTCCTTAAATCCAAGATTCTTATTAGTACAATATCCCAAGAATGAGTACTTGAATGTTTGTAGGGTTTATATGGAATTGTTATTCTAACCAGCAGAAGCACCTATTAGATTTTGGAATTGATTCAAACACGATCAAGGTCACAGTAAGGTCTATAGTTTCCTTCCTGTTTGAGGTATATTTTAAGTGTACTAGAGTTATACAAAGGTATAGGAAGGAAGGTTCTTTCCTGTTATATATTATTTAAGGGTATTATAGGCATACAAATTAGTATCCAGAAAGACTAGTTGGTGCTGGAGGCCCCCTTCAATCCTGTTGGCATCGAATTCTGCTTGTTTTCCTGTGCTTGCAGCTTTATTTTGCATTCCTTTCTCCCAGACTTTACAGTTGAGGTGTTAGAGCAGCACATGGATAAGGCACGTCTGCAGTGTTTTCACAGACAGCAACAGCTCAGATATTAATACGTCCTCCTAATTGGATTGGCTCTTAATTATCTGCACTGGTTTAGAGAGGCAGAGTGTTGTCTTTCTCAGTATAGTCGGTTCTCTGCTACAGACAGTAAGATGAAGGACCCACAGCTACCAGGTAAGTGCTAAATACATTCATATTCTATAGACAAATGAACAATACAATCTAAATCTCAATGCAATGTGAGTGAATTTCTTTTCTGATTGTTGGTTATTTTATTCTCTGTTTGTAAGTTTTATTTCTAATTTTTTATATTATTCACACACACACACACACACACACACACATTGTATATATTTAATATTTATGATAAGTAATATATATTTGTTCTGAAATAGTAACAGGTTTACTGAAAGCTATTTTTAGAAATCAAGCTAGTCCTTATGATAAAGAGTGATTCTATATCTGGCTTCTAATCTCAAACTGAGACAAACTGAGAATCTTTTCCGTGTCAATGGTACTGCCTTAATCTGTCCATGCTTGTGAAAGATAAAGGGATTAAATTGGAAGGGATGGAACACAGTGGACTATATAAATAAATCCTAAAAAGGCAACTTTACTAATCAAGACGCTAAATAAATAATAATAAATAACTTTACTAATGGGGGTTCATGTTCATGTAGTGATGTTCATGTTTATTTTAATCAGAATTCAAAATTGTTCTTTCTTAATACACTGTCAAACATGATAGCCCTATTAGGTTATTTATTCTCTTCCACTCTAATTACCATGACAGTTTGAACTCATGCTTATATGTCTCAACAATTAAATGTAAAGTAATCTATTGTCGTGATTTGTAAAAGTTGTAAGATGTTACTTTTTGAGTCGAAACAATGGTTATCTTTAAGTTGAGTTCACTCGCATTTTTAAGGCAGCAGGTGAACTTTCGTTTCTAAGTTGAACCACCTGAAATGTCTTACAGTGTAGAAAAATCCTTTATATAACGAATTACCTCTTTAAAACTGTTCCATCATTACTAGCACTGTGTCAAGGACTGATGTCCTAGCACTAATGTGCTATGCTGATCTGTCCTGACCTTGCTGTGTATTTGTCTAGGAGATTTAACATGTGGTGTCTGCTACATCGACAATTGAACGAAGTATTCAGCACTCATTCTATGCTGTGAGATTTTGTGATCACATTACAAAACTATAATCAAACATAGCACAGTTATTGTATAATAACCATTTTATACCTTTGAACAAATAGTCATTAAAAGAGAAAATCACCAAGAATACATTACATTACATGATTGTCATGTGAATAGTATAGCACTGGTTTCCTCAAAAATTCTAAGCATTGCTTTTAGCTGTTGTGACCTGAAACTCTTGAACTATATCACAGATTTATCCTCAACAGACATTTAAACTGCTCACACATGCAGACGGATGATTAGTATGCACATTATGACCTGTAAGTGATTCAGACACACTGATAAGCAAGGTCATTCTTCTGTCTTTTCTTCATTACAGCTCATCTGAATGAAAGTCTTAGCACATTCAGTCTTCATTGATGTTCTTGACCAAACATTGACCCATGTTTTGCTAGTCTCTTTGTGCTAAATTATGAATAATATGTTTGTAGGTTTAACTGTATATTCTTTGTTCTAAGTAGGTTCAAATGTACATTACTGAGCTATTCTTGGATTTTAAAATTAAAACTTAATGGATTTAATCACTGGATTTAATTCATTCCTGTTCTTCTGATCTTTACCCAGGTTATAACTTCCAAAAGGCATGTCCAAAGCGATATGAGGATAAAAAAACAAAAAGCCAAAATCTGATCAAACCCACCAGACCTCCACTGCTGGGGTCCAGAGCACCAGCTGTAACAGCAGAGCAACAAATGAAGCAAACAGCATTTGAGAGGGTTGTGTACAACATGTCCCACAATGAAACAATCATCAGCGACATTATTCTGGGCAAAAGGATAGCCTTTTACGAGCTCAGAGGGGCAATCGGCACTGGCAATTTCTCACAAGTCAGACTTGGTGTTCATGAATTAACTAAAGGTGAAACTCTTGTAAACTATCAAATCATATAGTGTTACTGTTATTTACCAAAAACGCTGAAACACTGTGATTATCCTGTTCCCAGCAGTCTTAACAACTCATCAGCTAATTAACAGGTCATGTATGAGATTAAGACCGATGTGTTAGAGCAGAAAAATAATAGATCTAGATGAGAGAAAAAACACTATAAAGGACACAACACGGAGTACGACATAAAGACCCTCGTACAATCAATTTATCCATGACTACATGCCAGTAACCAAATCTCACAAGGTCTCTTTAGCAAATATAAACACTAACATCTGTTTATCAGACATACTGATGCCTGAAGGTAATCTAGGGTAAAGTAGGTGTGCATTAGACCGCATGTCTTTCTTAGGCCCTTAGGTGAAGTTTATATAAAGATTTGAGTGACATAGACGCCAGGTATATTTAACCATATTCATATTTCCATAACCTGCTATAACCAGCCTGTGTATAATACACTTTCCATTTCATACAATGTTTCACTTGTACTCTTTGTCGATGTGTCATCTGCTGTTTCTCACTCTGTCCAGAGCGTGTTGCAGTCAAGATTCTCAATAAACGGCGCTTGGACAAGAAGACACAAATGTTATTTGCTTCTGAAATCTCTTGTCTGGAAAGATTGTCCCATCCAAACATTGTGCGTCTTTATGAGGTGGTAGAAACAAGTAAGCACCTGTACTTGGTTATGGAGTACGGCAGTGGAGGAGACCTCTTTTCACGCATCAGCACAAGGGGACGCCTGTCGGACTTGGAGAGCAAGCTCATCTTTGCACAGATCATTTCTGCTGTTAAATACATGGTGAGAAAATGTGGTTCCAAAATAAAAGCTGATCTGAGAATTAGAATGGTAAACGTAGTCCTAAATTAGCCCTTCAGTAGAAGTTGACCAGAAGTCTTGCCATATCGAAAGAATTATGCACTAAAATTAGGTACTGAAATTGTTATGCATGTACTTCAGTGAGTATGTAACACTTCACTTAAAGGTGTGGCTAATACAACTGTATGACACCTACATAAGCATTTCAAGACAACTCATGTAAGCCTATATACACATTTGTTAAGGCTTATTCCAACAGGCGTTAGCTGTCAAAGTCCTGATTATTGACATTATTGTGTGATAACACTTTCAGGTTGACCTTCACTAGAAAGTCTTTGTAAGTGAGTGTGCTTCTGGGCAGAGTCACATGAAGATGATGATGATAATGTGACATAATATTACTGCTTGTAAGAATTTTAGGAAAGCATACAACAGGCATCAGCCTAGAAAGTGTCATTTTATTTCAACAAAGTCTTTGTCATGTGACATGAGCGCTGTGTCAACTCAGTGGTTGTAAAGTTGAAAGCCTTTATAAATGTTTATGCAGGTTTAAATCAGTTGTTATGAATGACTTGTGTAAATGTGATGACGATACCTTACCCATTATAGTAGGCTATCCTCTGAAAGCTTAAACACCATGATCAGAGGAACTCATTTTTTTCTTTTCTACCATTACAGCATGAGAGCAATATAGTTCATCGTGACCTAAAAGCTGAAAACATTTTCTACACTACCAGCTACTGCATCAAGATAGGTGATTTTGGTTTCAGCACTGTAAGTGGCCCAAGTGACAACCTGACTACATTTTGTGGCTCTCCTCCTTACGCCGCTCCAGAGCTGTTTAAGGATAAAGGCTACGTGGGCCGTTACGTAGACATCTGGGCACTGGGTGTTTTGCTGTACTTTATGGTGACTGCTACCATGCCATTCAACGCTGATAACCTGGGCCGTCTAAAGCGCTGCATCTTGCAGGGCGTCTACACCATCCCGCAGTACGTGACTGAGCCCTGCCAGCAGACTGTTAAAGGCATGCTAAGGGCTGTTCCAGCAGACCGCAGCAGCATTTCCCAGATCATGACCTGTTCCTGGATGAGTGGCATTGACTACCCAAAGCCTTTTCCTTGCCTCAGGCTGACACCCAGTCACCTGGTGGAGCCCTCTCAGGGCCTGTGTGCAGAGGAGGAGGAAGTCAAGTTAGTGCTGAAGGACTTGGGAATTAACAGCATGCACCTGCAGAATAACACCTGCATAGACTTGTGCAGTCCCATCACAGGAACATATCGTATTTTGATGCATGGCATTCAGAAAAGGAGATTGGTGGAGGCTGTGGGATATTCAGCACTGGACCCTGATGATTTATGTGACAGAAAGCAATGGAAAAGCGAATATGACCCTTCCACTGTCTGTACTGTGCTGTAAAGAATCACTGCACCAAAATAGAAGATACCTGTATTGCACATAGGAGACATATGGGAATTATATTGAACTCCAAAAGCATATTTTGGTATTTGAAGGTGCTAAATTAAAGCTAAATCCCGTTGATGTATACATGTTTAAATAAAGTAAACAATACATTTTCCATCTCTCTAGGCCAGTATGGGCTAATGCATTAAAGAGTAATGTTTTTTTAACTTATATTCTTATATGAAAATATATTACTCTGAGATTTATTGTATGTATATGTATTTCATATATTTGTTTATATTGTGCATAGAAACTTTACATTGACTACTCTTTACATGTACGTTTATGTAAACATACAGTATAAAAAACAACGTTGATACCTTTATATTAATGCACACTTACCACTAATAAATTACAGTGCAGTGTTTAAATAATTAAATACTGGAATTCATTAATAGGCCTGCAAGTGACTTGTAATTATACAGTACATCTCTAAACAAAAGATTAAAACCTTTCCCAAGGCATTGGGTAGTCGTAAATGAGCTCTGTTCATATGAAGTCATAGAGATATAAAACATTAAATAGTCTATTATGTGTCTCAGAGTTTTCTATTACAACACCATAACAGGAAATGTACTGCAAAAAACCACATCTTAACAAGTGGATGTACCTTGAATATAGTCAAATTTATCTAGTATTTAGCTAGTATTTCTTTTAATTTATCTAGTATTTCTTATTATAAAAATATAAGATGTATTAACCTACCAAATATAAGATCATTAATCAATTTATTAATCCATTTGTACTCATTCCAAGCTTGCTATTGTTCTCGCTCATTTTAAGCATTTATTTCTTGAAAGAAGCAAAATTATCTGAAAACTAAAAGCTTGAAATGAGTAATAATGTCCAGAAATAGGTTTAATGATCTATTTGATTTTTGTAATTTTATAATCAGAAATACTAGATAAATTTAGCTATATTCAAGATATTTTCACTTGCTAAGATGATTTTTATTTGCAGGATATACAGAGCTCATCCAGGTTACTGAATGAAATGTCCACCAGATTAACTTGAATGTCACTTAGTGATTACATTTAGTGGAACAGGTATAAAGATAAAGCTAACACTACTTAAAGTGTTATACTAGAGGCTTAGAGCATGTGACTGACAGAGTATTAATCACCATACTGTAATTCTCCTTCAGTGCAAATTAGTAGTTATTCTGTGGCATCAGCTGATGTGTAACTCTTGCCATTTTGATAAAGTTGGTATAGAAGAATGATGTTATAATAGTATATTTAGTACTTGCTTTTTCAACTTTAAACTTTGAAGTCATTGTAAATTGTTATTCATTTATACATTTACATATAACATTTACATAAATAAAAAAAAAAACCATCTTGAATTAGTATTTGGATTGCAGATGAATGTTACATAATTGCGTGTGTGTGTGTGTCTATATATACAGTGGTGTGAAAAAGTGTTTGCCCCCTTCCTCATTTCCTGTTCCTTTGCATGTTTGTCACACTTAAGTGTTTCGGAACATCAAACCAATTTAAACAATAGTCAAGGACAACACGAGTAAACACAAAATGCAATTTGTAAATGAAGGTGTTTATTATTAAAGGTGAAAAAAATCCAAACCATCATGGCCCTGTGTGAAAAAGTGATTGCCCCCTAAACCTAATAACTGGTTGGGCCACCCTTAGCAGCAACAACTGCAACCAAGCGTTTGCGATAACGTGCAATGAGGC
>JAFFST010013842.1:7833-18077 GCA_022414735.1 Noturus placidus | reverse complement strand
GGTTTAGGGGGGCAATCACTTTTTCACACAGGGCCATGATGGTTTGGATTTTTTTTCACCTTTAATAATAAACACCTTCATTTACAAATTGCATTTTGTGTTTACTTGTGTTGTCCTTGACTATTGTTTAAATTGGTTTGATGTTCCGAAACACTTAAGTGTGACAAACATGCAAAGGAACAGGAAATGAGGAAGGGGGCAAACACTTTTTCACACCACTGTATATTGTGTGTATATATTTGAAGTATATTCTCTCTCTCTCTCACTCTCTCTCTCTCTCTCTCTCTCTCTCTCTCTCTATCAGTGTAGGTAGATCTCCTTGACTGGTCATGTTAGAAGTAGCTTGCGAGTCAAAAAAGTGTGTGCACCCCTGGTCTAGAAGTTATATTGACATTTGACTGTGTGATGCTTTATTCAATGGGCTGAGTACTACAGGTAAGAGAGAGACATGGAAAACACTTATTTCAGAGGTTTGTGCACCTGTTCTCATCACCTTTACTCTTTTGAAACCAGTTTTCCACTGTGCTGGGTGTGACGTTTCAAGGAAAGAAAGGGGCATTTAAACTGGGGACCTTGGTCTGACACAATGTCCTCAGGTTATGCAGAAAAAACAAAAATGTGATGTGTGAAATGTAATTGCACAATTTAAAAAGCAGTTGGCAATGGGCCTTTGGCTGCCAATGTCCCAACTAATGGTAGTGATTAAACAAGATTTGGGTAATATTGTGTCTCTAGATGTGAGATGTGAGCAAATATGTGATAAACATCACCATTAAAATTTTTGAAATTCAGGTGAAATTAAACTTTCAAGAAGAGCAAGGCCTATCTGGCTTATCATGGTGTAAGGCATCGTTTAAGGTACTCTTGGTTCTTGTGTATATGATGAATGGGCATCATATAGGGCAGACTTGGTTGCTTGCATGGTTGCTTGGCTGCATGGTTCACATCAGAGGCACAAGCCAATGAATAATTTCATGGTGTTTTGGCATGCGGTAATCTCATCTTCTGTAACACACACTAACAAGAGACACTCCTGCAGGTTTCTACAACAAACTGCCTTTGATTTTCTTATACAAGTAGTATGGTAACTGGTGTTTTACCAAACTTATGAGCAAAATCAAAGTTACTAATAATTATTATGGAGTGAAAACCCTTGGGGGATATATTTATATAAGCAAATAGATTTTTTGATGGTGCTTTACCTGCAACAAGAATGTAGTCAAGCTATTTTAGTCAGGAAAAAGAGTGCGAGTCATGTGCGAGTCATTACATGCAAGTCTTGTGTCACATCTGTCTATTGCACTTGAGTGTAGGGGAAGTGGTTAGGTTGGGGCAAGAGACTGTATGATATTTAACACTGTACACATTCCGACACAATTGTTAGGAAATATCTGCTTTGAGGGCGACGTAGTGACGCAGGGAATAGCATTTAAGCAAATGTTTATTTTGATAAATCCCACATGCCCTGAAAGGTTTATACACACAATTTACACACATCATTTATAAATGAGGGTCCAGGTTCTACTCAAAGTTTCAGTGACAGCTGGTAAGCTCAAATTACATTTACAGTGCCTTGCGAAAGTATTCGGCCCCCTTGAACTGTTCGACCTTTTGCCACATTTCAGGCCTCTAACATAAAGATATAAAACTGTAATTTTTTGCTCGCCCAATTTTACAGTTTTTTATTTGTTGAAAAAGTTTGAAATATCCAATAAATTTCGTTCCACTTCATGATTGTGTCCCAGCTGTTGTTGATTCTTCACAAAAAATTACAGTTTTATATCTTTATGTTAGAGGCCTGAAATGTGGCAAAAGGTCGAACAGTTCAAGGGGGCCGAATACTTTCGCAAGGCACTGTATGGTTTGAAGAAAAAACATCTCAGATTGTTTAAAATTAGGTATTATCTTGTCGTTTTGGAAACCCTGGCAAGAAACCGCTAACATTGACTGTCAACCATGTATAATGTCTTATAAAAATGCCTTTTGTGTCACCTTCCATTTTGTTTATTGAGGCACATACATACATACATACATTATGTGCTTACAGGATGGTTTATTTTATTCAACCTCTTATTATTGTCAAGATACTGGAGATGGATATTTTCAGGAGGCACTGCGTATATATCATAAACCTTTATCTTTGAAATGAAGGATAATCGCTTAAAAGATTAACCCTGAATTTTAAAATCATCATATTTAATGTGCTATATCCTACATATAATTAGGCCAACATTAAAGTGGAAAAAAAATACCGTAAACTGAATAAGAGCTGAGCACAGAGTCAGTCACCTTCAGCCTTACCACTGCATATTCAACTGTACATGAGATATTTTTAACATTCATCCACCATTGCAAAATCTGTTGTATATTAAATGTCAAAAACGTTTGATTCAAAATAAAAAAAAACAATATATTGACATCAAACTGGAATAAATGCAAACTTAAATCATGAATTAACAAAACCACAATCAGTGTTATTTTAAACATTATTTAAAAAGTATCAACAGTGTAAGTGAAAATGAATGGCAGTGCCATGTCATTCATCATAATAGCCACTTTATTATGGTAAGGGTCACAGTAGATCCAGAACAAATAGTTCTGCAACATGTAACCAAAGTTACTGTTCTGTATAACATTTACATTGTAGATAGCGCTGTGCCTTTTACTTCTCCCATTAAATGGAGATTCCACCAATGCAAATATGTATCATACAGAATCACTTTGATGACAAAAAAATTTATAATATCTTGCTCATAAGAGATGCCATGTACTTCCTGTAATCAAAACTACAAGCTTCCTATACTATTACAAAAAAAAAAGATGAATCTAATGTTTGATCCTCTGTGAAAACCTTTAAAAGTTCTATACTCTTATACTCTTAAAAAATGAACGTGCCAGTAGAGGAAAGTAGAGGGATGTCATAAACGTTTTGTTTTCTTAAAGCACCTTTTGATTGATGGATGGATGGACCATATTTGTTGGTCCCAGAGTAAAAAATAAACAGATAAAAAAAAAGACCATAAATGTTAACATTATACTGAATGATCTTTGTGGTGGAAAATGACAGCAAGAAATTATAGACTGAAATGGGGTTTTTTTAGGCAAGTAAATATTGTTCATAGTTTAGTCTTAGCATTTGACCTTTTAGGCAACTAAGAACACTCCACTATGCAACAAATCCATTTCTACTAGTGGTGAATTGTGGTATGTAATAGTACATGCTGTAATTTGCAAAAAAAAAAAAATGCTTGGATACTCAGATTAGACCTCTTATTGTAAGGCTGAATAGTGTGGTATGCTTTCTTATGTTCAAACATGCTAATATGGTATAACATCAAATAATATGTTTCCAGGTGTTAGCTCTAGGAACATTATGATTTTTACATTGTACTTTCACTGTTTTGGTGCCCGAAACAGTCATCTTCCAGGCAGATGAGTTTATAAGGCTTTTCGTTTTCCTCAATCTCAGAGTTGTCAATATCTGTTCTGCAGTCCAGGTTCTGGAGCTCCTGTCGTGACAGATGTTCCACAATGCCAGCTCCCAAGGAGTCTCCCAGCACATTGGTAGTGGTTCTGAGGCAATCCCTGAACACAAACACACAATCAAAAAATTGAAACACAACACATGACTTGCTTCCAAGCCATTTTGGAATTTAATTTGAGATATGGATCTATAATGAGTTGCATCCTATATTCTGTGCCGTGGCAACAGTATTGGCTTGAAAACATTTCATATTCTCTCAGATTATGTGCCTGCATTATGTATAAATAACCTTTTGCAAGAGTGCTCTCTGCTGGAGCTGCATGCTTTAATGTGACATTTAGTCAAGACTTACAAGAACCAATCCACAGCAATGATGAGTGTTATGTCCTCGGTGGGCAATCCCACAGATGTCAATACAATCACCATGGTTACCAGACCAGCCTGAGGAATACCTGCTGCTCCAATGCTGGCAGCAGTTGCTGTGATACTGGAAAGGACATTTTAATAAGAAAGAATATGATAGGAACTCCCAAGAAGTGTTTTAGGTGGCACACCACAAAGGGTCTCATAGTTCTTGAAGAATTCAAAATACTGTATCTCACAAAAGTGAGTACACCCCTCACATTTTTGTGAATATTTGATGATATCTTTTCATGTGACAACACTGAAGAAATGACACTTTGCTACAATGTAAAGTAGTGAGTGTACAGCTTGTGTAACAGTTGGCAACAAAAGTGAGTACATCTCTAAAAATGCGAGGGCTGTATTCATGGGCGTAACCATGCATTCTTTGGGGGGGGGGGCGTTTTCCCACCAATGTTCCCCCCAACGAATCTGCATTTTCTTCATCTATTCTATTTAGTTATGTCTATTCCTTTTTAATATATTTTCGTTTGTTAAGGAAAATAGGTGTGTGCCTCCCTCCAGTTGTACTCTTGGTTGCGCCCATACTCAACGCAAGTTTGTTGATATATTTTAGCAGCTCAGTCTGTAAGAAATGGAGACAGCAGCCAAGTGTAGAAAAGTGCAGCAGAACATATGAGCTTTTTTCAGACAGTAAGTAACTAGATACCTAAATAGTAGGTAACCATAGCTTAGGATAGAAGGCATCGTACCATGGCTTGGTTTGTTCTTAAGAATGTCAATTAACTGTTGATATTTGCACACCCACGAAGTAGGCTAGGCTAACGTCAGTTCCGGGTTTTGACCATTAACGTTACAGTCACTTACATATCCTATTCGTTGGAACCCCCAATGTCCATACCATGATTAAGCCCTTGGGTGTACGCACTTTTGTGAGATACTGTATATACTGAGATGTAGCATTATAACACAATGACCATTGGAAAAACAGGACTTTAGCCATTCTTATTTAGGGTAAGAGTGTAGCATTGGTCTTGTCTTGGGCAATAAGCCCTTTAACTCTATGGATCCGCGTTATACTGAAGCATATTGATATTTTTTAGTGGCTTTGTTATTGTTACCTGATGGTAAGGATTTGTCCAAAGTTCAGGTCCATGTCATTAACTTGGGCTATGAAAATGGTAGCCACTGCTTCATAAAGAGCTGTACCATCCATGTTTATGGTGGCTCCCACAGGCAAAACAAACCGCGTTACACGTTTGTCCACATTGTTGTTTTCCTCTAAGCAACGGAAGGTGATTGGAAGGGTGGCAGAACTGAAAAACAAAATGAAGACTTTGGAGTGGCCTAGCCAAAGTCCTGACCTGAATCCTATTGAGATGTTGTGGTATGACCTTAAAAAGGCCGTTCATGCTCGAAAACCCTCTAATGTAACTGAATTAGGACAATTCTGCAAAGATGAGTGGGCCAAAATTCCTCCAGGACGCTGTAAAAGCCTCATTGCACGTTATCGCAAACGCTTGGTTGCAGTTGTTGCTGCTAAGGGTGGCCCGACCAGTTATTAGGTTTAGGGGGGCAATCACTTTTTCACACAGGGCCATGATGGTTTGGATTTTTTTTCACCTTTAATAATAAACACCTTCATTTACAAATTGCATTTTGTGTTTACTTGTGTTGTCCTTGACTATTGTTTAAATTGGTTTGATGTTCCGAAACACTTAAGTGTGACAAACATGCAAAGGAACAGGAAATGAGGAAGGGGGCAAACACTTTTTCACACCACTGTATAAGCTCTTTTGTTTGTTGTATGCCTTGTGAAGTCATTCTTGTGTCTTCATGCCTTGTGAAGTCATGCCGTTTCTGCTTAAAAAAGCCTCTTTATGAAGATTGTTTTAATGTCCCACAATATCTGGCTCACGTGTAATAAAAGGTTAACCAGTCATGCATTGCTCAGTTGTTTGCTAAGAGACAGAGGGTTCTAGGTAGAAAGCTTAATGAAAGGAAGATCTTGTCCTTTCTTGCAGTCACTATCATTACCATTCAAGTGGTCAGTAAACTATTTTCTTGCCCAGCCTCAGCTGCCCGAGTAATTGAGGATGCCTCTTGAACCCAAATTGTAGATAACCTAACAACATTCTTTGCCCATTATAATGAGACTTCTCCAGTGAGATAGTGATAATGGTGGCAGTAAGAACACTCCATCTTTAAACAATCTTTAATCAATGAAAATTGCCATCATCTTATGTGAAGAGTTTGCAATGGTCAGGTTACTTAACTCAGCCCTGCTCTGTACACTATATGATCCATCACCAAGAATGGGGAATAAGCCTACTGTCAAGGAATGGTTTAAAGAAATCTCTAGCCCAGCCACTCCTGCTCAACAAACATTGCTGCCTTACTATAGTCCACAGCATCTCCTGTCAGAAACTTCACCAAGCCATCCCATATAACCACTAGTGTACTCCATGGTCTTTCCTATCCTGGTCAAATTCCAAATTCCAGTGTCCCCAGTGTCTGTGATGGTTTCTGTTTCCTGGGTGGCTTCAATTCTGTGTCCAGGGTCAAACTGGTTGGTCCTGAACCCCAATTTTCAGAACATCTCACATCTTACCTCCTCATTAATCAGGTTTGCAACTCTGCCCTCTGCTTTTGCCCATATTCCAGTTCCTGGTGCTGCCCTTGGCTATGATCCCTTCCTTGACCCTGTCTCTGTCCAGCCTTCATGTGAACCTCAGATCATACCCCTGTGCCAACCTCTGTCCCAGTCCCAGTCTCCATCTCAGTCACTGGATTTAGTCCTGCCTCTATGGACTAAGTCCTTCTGATCCTTGTTCTAACAGTGCCACCTGGTGCTCCAGAGAGTGCAGTATCACTGCCTTCACACCTATAGTACAGATGCTGTTTTTAAAATTAAAAGTGCATTAAGGGAGGGGCTTAAACATTAAATTCCTGCAAATAATGTAATGAATGTTCTAAAAACCTGGAAGATGCTCCTAAGGCAGTAACCAAAGCTTGGATTAGACCACCAATAAATGTGTAGGGGTTCCTCCGAGTGGTCATGAAGAAGAGCAAGGGCAAGATGAAGAGACCATGGATAAGTAAACCAACGATCACACAGACTGTGTACATGCCCAACTTCCTCCAATCTGTGCCAGGTCTTTCATCTCAATGATTTTTCCAGCAATTAGAAAGAGGATCCCAATTGGTGCGTACCTAAGGGATGTTTGAATAGGCCCAATCAACTGTTCATTACAAAGTAGTAGGAAAAAAAGTGTCACATATTACTTATTCCTACATTACATAAAGTTTCCCTTGAAATGAATGTATATGTCGCTGTAACGGGACACTTACCAGATTATGATAGCTACCAAGCGCATTATGGCATCATTGAGGCAATCAAAGAATTCCTTCAGTGGCTGGCCCTTCTGCTTCATATTCCCAATCACTAAGCCAAAGAAGATAGAAAATACTACCAGACCCAGAGCATTCACTCCATTAGAGGAGCCTGAGACTGGAATCATCTCCTCCACTGTCTCCTGGATGGTCTGCAGGACTGCACTGTAATTTCCCACCTGGCTGAACTTAGTGGCATTGGTGTGATGATTTGCATTGACTAAAACAGTGATGTCCTTGGTGAAAACAGTTTTCTTGTATAAAGTTTTGTACTGTACGAGAAAAAAATTGAAGACATTTACAGGTAAGTTAAGTTCTACTTAGTCAGTTCTACTTATCTTACTTATTTTAATTGCATTTGTTTCTCTTTTCCTCAGCGACAGCAAATCAAATCATCATATATGCCATACCTGTTTGAAACAAGCTTCCACTAAATTAGGCGGAAACATATTTCTGTGAGAGAAGTGAAAATGTAAACTATTATAACAATTTGCCATCAAAATATCAAATACAAGCACATTCACATGGATGTCTCCCTTCACCTGATAAGATCCAGAAAGGCATCAGCAGCTTGCACTGATTCAATACTGGCATTAGAGGACATTGGACTATTTCTGTTGCCTTTTCCAGGTTTTATGATGACCACCAAGACAATACCAATGAACACAGCAATGAAAGTGGTCACCGTATAGTAAATGATAGCCCATGCACCCATCTTTCCAGAAGCTTTACTATCCAAGGAAGAAATACCTGGTAAAAGGGCAAAATGGCATAACCTTTAACACATGGGAAGAACTCTCTTCTAAATACAAACTGAATCAAATCAGTTTACACCGGTTTAGAACCAGCTTCCAGTGAGCAAATCTGCATCTGTTGTATCCACGTACCTGTAACAAGACTGGACACGATGAGTGGAAGAACTAGCAGCTGTAACATCCTCATCAGTAGCTCCCCAGGGAAAGAGAAATATTTGATTTCCCTCATGGATAAGCTGTGAGGTCGCAGAGCAAATCCCAACACGATTCCTGAACAACATTACAGGGACCAGGGCTTATCAATGTAAATAAACGTCACTAAGCACCTGTTTAACATCTAAGAACTTGTCATGTTCGAGGTTAATCACACATTTTATCGTCCACGCTTACCGATTACAACTGCTGCCACAGTGAAGAGCACAAAGGTGTTCCGGCGCAGGAACAACTTGCACATCCTGACCTTGGCTCCTCACATTTTCTGTATGGCTCTGCATGGTAAAACAAGTGAAGGTTATATTTGATTATTTCTAATAGTCCTGCTGTAACTATGTTGCATATCAAGTATCATTTTGATAGTTCTTATCATATGATAATTCCCCACACACTAAGATAATGTTACATTTTATTCATGTAGCAATGACTTTAGATGCCAGCGGTGGCACCATAACCTTCCAATCAACACATGAGTGGAACACTTGGAGGACTTTACCTGTAATGAACAGTGAAAAGAAAACTGCTCTGAGATCTGTGTGAAAGATAAAAACCACAATATTGCACTACTAGTGAAAAGGATTGCCTTGCGTGCCATATCTGCTCCATCTGTCACTTACCCACACACACACACACACACACACACACACACACACACACACATTTCCTCAGCACATTTCATCCAGTTTGGTGATTTCATGCTGCGTGCAGAAAGAAAACCCAGTTGCTGAAGCTCATACTGGAGCTATACTAAACTGATATATATCTTAAATGAAGCATACGAGTAAGAATAATTATAATTAACGAATACATCAAGGGTTTCCGTAATCTAATTAGATTATTTTAAACGCTAATGCATATAGCTTGAAAAGTATTTGTGATGTTCTTTATTATTTACTTTTTCTTTTTTTTTTTTAGACTATAAAAAGTAACACTTACCCAATTTAAACTGATCTGTTGAGTGATGGAAAGTCCTAAGAAGTAGGCAGGAGTAACAAGAGGCAAAGATGCTTCAGCAAATCTTGCTATATCAGCTTGCTCTTGCTACAATGATTAATAATTCTGACTGACATCTGATTCTAACTCTGACTGGGGAAGAAGGAGAACATGTGTGGTTTGCATGGTAACAGACGCTTAAGCATCCTCCAGGTGAAAAGAGCAACCGGTTGCTGCAACACCGTTAGTTAATATAGGAGGAGGAGGCGGGTCTGCTGCAGCATCCAGAGCGAATGCAGTGCGGCTTTATGGAATGGCGTTAAGAAACGTGCAGCTAATTGCAGATATAAGTGAAATTCTCACACTCTCACAGGTTTATGTTCAATATATTTGGTATAGTACACAGCGAAAATGAAACAACGTTCTTATAGGACCATGGTGCTACATAAAACACAGGACAGTACTACTAGGGCGGCTGTGTCTCAGTCGGTAGAGCGGGTTGTCCACTAATCCACTAATCGTAGGGTTGGTGGTTCGAATCCCGGCCCGGGTGATCCCATGCCGAAGTGTCCTTGGGCAAGACACTGAACCCTAAGTTGCCCCCGATGGCAAGCTAGCACCTTGCATGGAAGCTCTGCTACCATTGGTGTGTGAGTGTCCACTTGTAAGTCGCTTTGGATAAAAGCGTCTGCTAAATGAATAAATGTAAATGTAAATGTACTAACAACACAGGACAGTACAGTACTACTAAAAAAGGACAATAGGCACAGTGACAGTGTAAAGCCAACCAGTACAGTTTTAGTGTGGAAGTGTTTGATATAACAGGTAGTGCAAAATAAAGGTGCCACCAATTTATTTTGGGGCAACACACAAAAAACATATACTGATCTGAATGGACCTGAACTAAAATTATTGAATTAATTGGTGCATGAGAGTAGAAAATGTACTATCATCTGCATTGCCATGACAACCCACCTTCTTGACTTTTAAGGTCCAGCTGAGTTGTGATGACCCTGAATTCCCCCAGCCTCCCACATCACCTTAGACCATTTTGTTATATTATATATATATATATATATATATATATATATATATATACTGCT
>JAFFST010013840.1:4616-14842 GCA_022414735.1 Noturus placidus | reverse complement strand
CATTTACAAATTGCATTTTGTGTTTGCTTGTGTTGTCCTTGACTATTGTTTAAATTGGTTTGATGTTCCGAAACACTTAAGTGTGACAAACATGCAAAGGAACAGGAAATGAGGAAGGGGGCAAACACTTTTTCACACCACTGTATATATGTGTGTGTGTGTGTATACCAGTGGTAGTGATGATGCGCTGGACGAGGACGCCGGCCTTCTGGAGGTAGTTGACTGGGAAGGCAGGGCTGGAGGCGTGGCCTCCCACGGCGGCCTGGCGAGGCATCATGGGAATGGGAGTGGACTGGACGGGCCGCACGCTGGCGATCGGTTTCTCGTCCAACCGCGCCGACGGCCTCCTGACCACAGGAGTACACAGGACGTCATTTGTGGAACAAGCGATTTAAAACAACCGTGAATAAGTAAATCAATGTAAAGCAGCCAGCCAATCAGGAACAGATAACGGGCTGTAGTTATAATACAAGAGTTGCTATGGATACCGCTAGGCTTAGCCTAAAAGGAGGCTTTTATACTCATTGTCATAGTTGATATGTGTTGATGCAGTGTGTGTGTGTGTGTGTGTGCGCGCGCTGACCAGTTCCTGATGTTGGGGAGGCTCTGCTCGTCGGCAGGGTAGTAGTGGGCGTAGGACGGGCGCTGATAGGGCACGGACGCCCTCTTCTCATCCTCGTAGCTCTTCTTCGCCGCTTTCTTCTCCGCTTTGGTAAGTTTTAGCTCCTTGCGGTCCATCAGAAGAGACTCGTGCTGGAACGGTGGCTGGGGAGAGAGAGCGAGCGAGAGAGAAACACGTCAGAAACACGTTCTTCACCTGTCCGAGTGAAACACGTCTCAGTTGGGAGATCGCAGACCTTGGTGATGAGGTGAGGATAGCGCAGACAGGCGTGTTTGATTACCGCCTCCATGCCATCGTTAGACAGCTGCACCGATTGGTTGGGATCGGGCTCCTCCTCCACGTAGTGCAGCAGAGACTCCACCTCCTTACGGGTGAAGGTGAGGACGGGGTTCAGATCGTCCACCACACGGTCTGCAGACAGAATATGGATTTCCTTAAGGGCATGACCTTTACTTAACCCCGTGATATTTCCTGAAGGACAGATCTACTTCCTCACCCGACATGCCCTGCTTGGACACCTGCCGGTCGTAGATCTTCTTCTCCAGGGTGAAGTCACACACCAGTCTGTAGATGTAACAGGGTTTGTGCTGGCCGTAGCGATACACTCGACACACAGCCTGCGCGTCGTGGCACGGGTTCCACGAAGCGTCCAGAACCACCACACGGTTCGCCCCGATCAGGTTCACGCCCAGACACCCCGCCCTAAAACCGGACACTCCGTCAATCACCACAGCGTTCGTCTTTACTCACGTTTAACACATCATTATTATTATTATTATTATAATAATGGCTATAAAAATAAGTACATATCTTCAGTGTGTGTGTGTCATGCTGCAGTGTGTGTGTGTGTGTGTGTGAGAGACCTGGTGGACAGGAGGAAGACCCAGGTCGTAGTGTTTGCCGGGTCGTTAAACTGGTTGATGAGTCTCTCTCTCTCCGAGGCGGACGTGCTGCCGTCCAACCCTACAAACACACACACACACAATCAGATGAGTCCATCGACTGAGCTCCACTTACCCAAAAAAAAATACAACCCCACACACACACACACACACACACACACACACACACACACACTCACTGTAATAGTTGACGCCACGGAGCCAGTTCTGCTTCTGGTTGTCCAGTTTGATCGGCATCGTTCTCACAGCCAGGAAGGACTCGATCACCGACAGTGTGGACAAACTCTGACTGCGCACACACACACACACACACACACAGGACAGCATGATTGAAAAGCCCAGTCAGCCGCCCCGCTGTACGGATCGGTCTGGTGGTTAGCCGGGTTTAACGGGTCGTTTACCTGAAGACAAGGATTTTCTCTGCTCTGCTGACGCTCTCCTCGATCAGATGGAAGAGCAGAACCATCTTAGCGGAGTTGTCCAGAACGCCGGTCAGGTACCCGCTCATAATGTCCTTCGCCTGCGCGTCGAAAAGACAGTCAGGACGTGGCGTGTTATACAGACCAGGAAATACATAGTTAATAAAGAAAACCATCAATCTTATTCCATGAGAAACAGGTTTCAAACCCGGTTTCCCAGAAAGCTTCAGAATAAAACCGGACATTTTTAAAATTTACACCCGAGGCGACGCCGAGATAAAGTGGAGACGGAGAAGAACGGAGCGTCCTGCTCGTACCCATTCGTAGGTGATGACCTGATTGGCTCGTTCCTGCAGAGGTGCGAGCGCCGCCTTGGTGCCGGCGCTGTCTGATGTCTTGCCCTTTAAACCCGGGGCGTGGCAGCGGCCCGTTGCTGCAGCGTTCAGGTCGTCCAGGTCCAGGTCCTGCTCATTGGCCAGGTTCTCCTTCTGCAGCGCTTCGTACAGAACATCAGGATGGTTCCAGATCTGAGGGAGTCAGGGTAAACAAATCCCCAAGACAAACCATGACACACACACACACACACACACACACAATGATCAGAGTTGCTGGGTGTGTATGAAAACCCAGTGAAGCAGCAGGTGGAAGAGGAAGTGCAGGAGGAGTGGATCGTTACCTTGCAGCACACGCAGAAGGCTTTGAGTGGATTGAGGCCGAGCCAGCCGCTGTTCCCCGCCTCGCGGAAACGATTCATGAACTCTTTATAGAGCGCCCTCTGTAGGGGGGAGAGACGCACCAGGATCACATGCTCCTCTTTAAGGGGCAGATGGGTGCTCAGCACATCGTGACCCCGCCTGAGTCAACACAAAATCCCAAGATGTTCAGACACGCCAAGAATCACTGCTGAAAATCTCCTGAAACCACACAGCATCTCTCTCTCTCTCTCTCAGAACTCACCTCTGGACGAAGCCCTCGAGCAGGCTGTGCAGGACGTGGCTGCGGTACCTCATGAGCCGGACGTCGTGCGGAGTACTGTCGATGCACTGGCCGTTCAGGATGGGCCGCTCGAACATGTTGCTGAACTCCTGCCGTGTGCCCAGGAAGTCGGGCCGCACGAAGTCCACCATGCACCAGTACTCCAGCAGGTTGTTCTGCAGCGGGTAGCCGGTCAGCACCACGCGCCGCCGCGACCTGATGTTCTTCAGCGCCTGCGAAGTGCTAGCGTGGCAGTTCTTAATGCGGTGACCCTCGTCACAGATCACCACGTCCGGGCCAGGCCGTGAGAGAGCTTTCTCGATGTCTGTAAAAAAAAAAATTAAAAAAAAAATAAACACACAAAACAATCAGATCAATAACGCGCTTGCTCGTTCGGACACGCCGTTTCCTGCAAAGCCTGTATTGACCAATCGGAGACATTCAGTACAGCAAGCTCCGCCTCCCCGCCTGTTTTATCAATGAACAAACGCGTGCTACACGTGGTGAAGGAACAAACCTTTCATGAGTTCCTGCTGCCGGTCCTCCTCGTCCAGGTCGATGATGATCGGTCCGGCGGGTTTTTTCGACTTCCTCTTGCGGCCGGTGACGAAGCTCTTCTTTAGAGAGAGCAGCCGGTACATTTCATACCCCATCAGCAGCACGCCACCATCACGTGCCCACTCCTCTACCACCTTCGCCCGGGTCACAGTCGTCCTGCGGGAGGAGAATAATAATAATAAAAAAAAAGTTTACTGGTTTACTGGTGGAGGGGGAGAGAGGGAGAGAGAGAGACTCTGTGAATATATTAGTGTGTAAAGAGGTTAATTACTTGTGCTCGTCATTCAGGAGGTGCACTCTGAAGGCTCGGGGGGAAACCCGGGCCGGATCGGTGTCCGGAGGAAGGGATTCAGCTGCAGGCAACCACAGATTAAACTCCGCTAACCAGTTCTGCAGAGTGTTCACCTGGATGGACAGAGAGAGAGAGAGACAGAGAGCCCATCTTCACACCTGAACAGTTTTGATGTCACTTCCTGTTTACGCTATGCTGCATGGTGGTACAGGATCTTACAGGCACGATGGCGAGGACGGTTCTGGCTCCTGTGTGTCGGAGCAGGATGTCGATGAAGGAGATGACCTGCAGGGTTTTGCCCAGTCCCATACTGTGTGCCAGGATGCAGCCGAACCCACTGCTGGTCTTGTAGCGCTCCAGAGACTCCACTAGGTTATCGTACAGGAAACGGATCCCGCCGATCTGCCACAGGCAGAGAGAGAAAGCAGATGCAGTGACGCAGAGATTAAACGTTTACAAGAGAACGGAACAGAATTCACATCCACTCCTGACGCGTTCATGCCGAAAGAGCTGGAGAGGACTCGGTGGATTTGTTCGTTCCCCTCCCTCATCATTAGGGGAGAGTGTGAGGTGTACCTGGTGAGGTTTGACGGCGCGGGCGAGCTGCGGGGCGAGGAACAGGTCATCCTCCTCGGCCGGGTGGTTGATGTTGACCAGCACTCTGCCCTGACTGTCCGGCTGGTTCAGGGCGTCGTTGATGTGTGAGCCGCTGCTCTCCTCTGTCCCAGGAGAAGTAGAGCGCTCGTCTTCGTCCTCCTCCTCCTCACCGATGTTGAACATTTCCTCATCACCTGAGCTCAGCTCAATCACATCTAAACACACACGCATGCAGAGAGCGACAGAGAGCGAGAGTGACAGAGAGCGAGAGCGACAGAGAGCGAGAGCGAGACAGAGTGAGAGAAAGAGAATGAGAGCGAGAGAGCGACAGAGAGCGACAGAGCGACAGAGCGCGACAGAGAGCGACAGAGAGAGAGCATGATAGTGGTTAAAACTACACAAACTAATCAAGAGGTGTGTGTGTGTGTGTGTGTGTGTGTGTGTGTACCGTCTCTGGGTGCTGGTTTCGGAGGAGGTGCGGATCCTCTGGACTCCCCCTCGTCTCCGCTGCTGTCCAGGCAAATCACCTCGCCCTTAACAACAGTCGCCAAGGAGGGCAAGTCCACTAATACAAGAAGAAAAACACAGCACATACTTTAAGTGTAAGATCTGACGTGCAGTACTGTGTGTGTGCGTGTGTGTGCGTGTGTGTGTGTACCAGTGGGTAACAGATAGTCTTTCCTCTGCTGCTCCAGGCGTTTTCTTCTCTCCAGCTCCTCCTGCTGTGCCGCTTTAGTTCCTGGTTCCAGCTGATGCTCCTCCAGTAACTTCCTGTTCACAACACACCAGAACACACACACGAGTATCTCTTATATACATCTATGACGCATATTTAAGGGAGCCAGATCACTCATACGCTACCTGATGTTTCTCCTCAGGTGAGCAGGTTTAGCCGGGTTGGAACTTTTCTTCTTCGACTTCCTCTTGGAGGTGGAGTCGGTGGCTCCAGAGGCTCCACGTGACCCGTTCGGACTCGAAGGATGCGAAGTCGACTTCGACGAGGACCGCGATGGAGGTCTGGAGGAAGGGGCGGAGCTCCCTGAATTCGAAGAGCAGGCAGGGCTCTCCAGCCCCGCCCTCTCCTCCGTCTCCATGGCCTCTGCGGCTTGATCTATGAGAAAAGGTGGCAGGAGGCATTAGAAGATCTAAATCACCTGCCTTCTAATTCAACGTATTTCATTTATTCCTGGCCGCTCACCTGCTTCTTCATCGTCGTCTTCTTCGTCGTCGTCTTCTTCGTCGTCGCCATCGTCTGCATCGTTCTCTCCGTCACCTTCCTCTTCCATCTCCTCTTCTTCCTCCTCTTCGCTGTTCAGGCTGTGCTCCAAGTCGCTCTCCGAGATCGCCTCTTCTGACATGGCGTCCCCTGGATCTTCAGAGCACTACCTACACATCTTCACCCAGACCACCTTAAATGCAAAACACCCTTATTGTTAATTACACATCCTCATTCAGACCACCTTAAATACCTGAATCTGGCCAGGGCGTGTCAGTTACTGTGTCACGCCACATCACACTACTTTGTACGTGCGGTTTCACGCATATTCACAAAGATGGCTGAGAAGTGATTTTACTTTACTTTTTATTATGCCAAGTTTAAATGGGTGAGAGAGAGAGAGAGAGAGAGAGAGACCGAGAGACAGAGAGAGAGATAGAGAGAGACAGACAGAGACAGACAGACAGAGAGAGAGACAGACAGACAGACTGAGAGGCGGAAAGAGAGAGACAGAGAGAAACGGAGAAAGAGACAGCAAGCGGGAGAGAGACACAGAGAGAGAGACAGAGATTCACAGACAGAGTGAGTGACAGAGAGAGAGACAGACAGAACGAGAGAAAGACCGACAGAAAGAGAGACAGACCGACAGAGTGACAGACAGACAGAGAGACAGACAGACAGAGAGACAGACAGACAGAGAGACAGACAGACAGAGAGACAGACAGACAGAGAGAAATAAAAAACACAAGGAAAGAACAGAAGTTATATAATGTGAGTTATATAAGGCGGGTTATTAAGTGCTTTTACTTCATGTTCGTGAGGAAATGTAGGCCAGTAGGCTGAAAGTGCGCGCACACGCGCACACACACACACATCATCTCAGTCATGACCCCTCTAACACTCCTCTCTCTCTCGGTTGTGTCCTATTCAGCAACCTGCGTACTTTCAAGTGCACTACAAAAAGGATGTTAGTATGACATCAGCAAATACTGGCATGAAATATGCAAATAAGGCCAATAATATGCAAATAACTCCTGATGCAATGCAGTTGATAACCCACCGGCGGATCTGAGCACATCCGTATCGTGAGACCCCCCCCCTCCCCGGATCCCTGTGGCGTGCCGTGATGTGACGTGAGTGTTAAACCGTTAAACACAGAAACACGCAATAAAACGTTAAGATGGCCGACTCCTTGAGACGATAGGCAGATACGGTTCGGAGATATTCTGAAACTGATTAACAGAAGTGTTCATTACGTAGCACATAACACACGGAAGGAGTGATCGCCCGCGTTCTTTGTTCTTCTTCCTTTTTATTAACGACCCAGAAACTTTTTCTGGAGTCTTCGTACAGCAAAATCGCTTCTGTACGTGTGGCGTGGCTCCGCCTCCTTCTTACTGGTCTGTATTCAGTGTCAGCGATGTGCGCTCGTTTATTCTCACCTCGTGTGTTTACGATGGAGAAAAAAGACCACACAAACCAACCACATGACACAATTCTCATAAACACACTCATTTTATTAGACTCGGTTCCGGTAAATATATTAAACCCGCCTCTCAGTGCCGGTTCAGGAGGCGGAGCTTCTTCAAATGACTGACAGGCGTTGATATATCTTATAACAATTATAACCATTAGAATGTATACCGAATTCATCTTCAATAACGATAAAAAAAAATTAAATAATAATAATAATAATTATACGGCATCCGTCTCGACTCTGATTGGCTGTTAACAATAATTTAATAAATTATATGCACATATCTGAGATTTAAGATTAAGAAACAAAGAAAAATAAGTAAATAAGCAGGAATATTTGCACCAACTATGCAACAAACAAATATTTTTAATTTCTAAGCTACTCTAACTTTAACAATAATGTTTATTTCTTATTAAAAACAGTACACTGTGAGGAATATTAGAACCTGGCAGTGAGAGGATTTCCATAAGCCACGCCTCACTGTGCATCTACACTAACATTATGCTAACATTATATTAACATTATACTAACATCACCGCTGACACGTTAGAACTCCACAGCACGCGCTCGAATAGCGCGTTAGAAGCGCTTCATAGCTCTGCAGCAGTAACACTAACACGTTCATTACAGTGGGAGTCGAATAACCCCTGGCTCGGTCCCAAATGACCTCCCAGTGCTCGGCTAGTTAGCCCTAGTAGTGCGAAGCGGATTACTTTCCAGCACGCGCGAGTAGTTCGAGTGAGGGACAAAGGCGGGATTTGGGACGCAGCCGTCGCGCGGCGCTGTGGCCTAAAACACGGGCTGTGACGAGCTAGCCTGTATGCTAACTCCTATTGTCTGCACGAGAGGGCAGGCGGAGGCGAAATCGAAATACTGATTTATAAACCGGTTCGAGGTAGTTTGAGTGTGGGTTTTTTTTTTGTTTTTTTTTTTAAAAGAATGTATTTACCAGATTGCATTTAAACACGGCCACGTTAATAACTCCCGCTACACCGAGTTAAACTGAATGGCTAAGACTGAGCGTTAGCATCCTTCGCTAGCCGCTCTGAAGGATGATCGGTTTTGATCAGATCAAAGCAGCGGGACATTTGGTCAGTTCGCATTCTGGTGCGTTTTTAATCTGCGGTCTTACCTTTGCACCGTCCTGGTTGAAACTGGACGCTTTAGCGTCGGAGCCTCATTAAAAAAAACAAATTTTTATTCACCGGAATTCTTTTATTCCCCCCCTATATTATACTGTTTTCCATAAGCGCCACAGAAACATTCCGGAGTGCAACACGAGCTAGCGACTTAAGGTTCCGATCTTCATGCGGTTCCTGTCTAAAAAAAACCCCAACAACAATCACCCTAATTATATTTTATTTTATAAATATATTATTCAGTTATTGGGCCTGCGGTATAATAATAATAATAATAATAATAATAATAATAATAATAATAATAATAATAATAACTTTATTTATATGACACATTTCATACATTTAAAATGCGTTCGAAACAGAAATAATAATAATAAAGGCATAAGCTAACCGAAAATGGAAATAATAAAATAGGCAGATGATGTGTGCACAAAAAAATATTGAAAAATAAAATAAAACAAAAGAGAACAATTCAAATAATATAAAAAAATCATATAAAAGTAAGTAAACTAAAAACATATCAAACATTAAAGCATTAACATTTCCTTAAGATAGTATGTCAATAGTAAACGCAGTGACTGGGTTTTCACCATCATTACTAGAACACAGATAGACAGATAGATAGATAGAAAGACAGATAGACAGACAGATAGATAGGCAGACAGACAGATAGATAGGCAGATAGACAGACAGACAGATAGATAGACAGACAGACAGACAGATAGATAGACAGAGAGACAGATACATAGACAGATAGATAGACAGACAGACAGACAGATAGATAGATAGATAGATAGATAGATAGATAGATAGATAGATAGATAGATAGATAGATAGATAGACAGACTAATGAACTAATAGAAAGCCTCATATTGTTATTCTGGTAGAGCATTTAATGGACAAATGTGTGAATATCGAACATATAAATTTATCAGATATAGAGCAGAATATGTAAAAACAAACACACAGCAGGACTTTTAACCAGTTAAGCTGTTAAAATATATCATATTTTAGGTATTAAATGATTAGGGTTGACTATTTAGAATCACGACAACGCAGGAATATCAACACTAGATGGAGGCCGTTATTAGAATAGTAACCACAGTTAGTCGCAGGTTGATGACGCAATCAACAATTGACGGACTCTTGTATTAAAAAAAAAAAAAAAAAAAAAAAAAAAAAAAAAATCTATTGTGTTTACAAGAAAGCTACAGTAATCGGCAGGAGGTGTCCGAGCGTAAACACACCGACATGGAGTTTTATCGGAGTTAACTGTGAAGCTGTCTGGACTTGATTGTAGATAAGAACCATGAATAAAGGGTGGCTGGAGCTGGAGAGCGACCCCGGTGAGTGAAGAAGCTAAGCTAACAGATGCTAACAGAAGCTAACAGATGCTAACAGGAGCTAACGCTCATTTAATAATTATCAATTTGTATAGCGCTTTTTTTTTACAATGGTACATTTCATTCCGTTACAATACACACAGGGATTTCAACACAACGATCAACTTTTTATTCTAATAACAACCAGAAAACATAAATGTTAATGATGGATGTAATGATAAATACTGTGTGATACAGCTTCTAAATGATCTGTTTAAAAAAAAACCCACATTAACACAATAATAACCTTGATAAATAAACACAATTAGTAAAATATCTGATGAAGACACTTATTGAACTCAGGAGTTCGCTCTGACAAACCAAAAGTCTTCATATGTGCACTATCTAGTCTATAAAACCACCCTGTCTAGTCCACTTCCGGTCTGTTGTCTGGACTTGTCGTGTTGTTTCTTAATGATGTTTATACACGTTATAATTATTACTCTTATTATGATTATAAGAGGTCTTGGCGATATGATAAAATATTATATCACAATATTAGTGGTTAGCACGTCCGCCTCACACCTCCAGGGTCCGGGGTTCGAGTCCCGCCACGGCCATGTGTGGGCGGAGTTTGCATGTTCTCCCTGTGTGTCGGGGGTTTCCTCCGGGTACTCCGGTTTCCTCCCCCAGTCCAAACACATGCA
>JAFFST010013833.1:7854-18554 GCA_022414735.1 Noturus placidus | reverse complement strand
TGTTCGGCCACCAGAGGCCGCCAGATCCAGCCATGGTACGGCTGGCCAACAGGGGGAATCGTGACAGATTTCAAGTGAATATTGGATTTATGTAAATAAACAACATGCTGAGTATACACATTTATATCCTGGTTTCTTACTCAATGTTACAATTAAACACCTATTTACAAAATAATACAGTATGTTTCAAATAACTGAATAAGTTAGTTAAATGGGATAAAAAATTTGGAAACTAGATTTGATAGCAGCATGCTCCAGTATATTCAAAGTAGCATACTACTGAAGAAAGAGGACACAGTTATTTGTGCTCCATTTATCTTACTGCAGGTTCATGGCTCATGCCTTACCTCAAACTGTCAGCCGACTGCGTTGGCCTCTTTAGTTCTCAGGCCACATTTTCGATCAGACTCTTCTCTTTTCTCTATCCATCTACTGACACTTAGTGTCCTGAGCTTCCTGAGCACAGATCACATTGTTTTGGACTAACAAGTATTATTAGTGGACACCCAGCAAAACGAGTAACATGTAATGAGGTGACAGAGATGGAGAGAATGAGCACTTTCAAATTCCTCAGTGTTCACATCAAAGAGGATCTCACCTGGTCTAACAACACTACACACCTGGTGAATAAATTAAGTGAACAGCCTTACAAACACTGGAGAACTTTGACCAGGCCAGGGTTATCAGGAGGGCCCACAACATCATCAAGGACAATAGCCACTCCAACACAGTCTATTCACACTCCTACAATCAAGCAGACGATACAGGTGTGCAAAAGCATGAACTACAAGGCTGAAAAGTAGTTTTTACCCACAGGCCATCAGGCTTGTGAACAACTCTCATCCACTACCCCTCCCCCCCAACCCTGCAGACACAGTTTGCCCACCGTTTGAGAGGTGCCAAGAGTTACCCCACCCTGCCTACCCTTCACACTCATTTACACAAAAACAACATCATGGACTGCTACTGAGCCTACCTCTGCAGGCCTTTGCATATGTTATACATTGCACACTATCACATTGTATTTCACATTGTCTCATGTTTACAATGCACATATATACTTTCTCTTGCACATGTGCTTGTTTGTTTTTTTGTTTTTTTTTGCACTATTAGTAATTTTTGTTTTTGTGTTTACCTTATGTATTGTGAGTCAGAGGTTCCTGGGAGAATTGTTGGGTCCGAGTCCACCTTAGTTGAGTTTGAGTTGAGACCAAGTCCTTAACCAATCAAGTCTGAGTCCGAGTCCAAAAGTGCGAGTCCTTAAGAGCCGAGTACGAGTCGAGTCCAGCAGAGTCCAGAAAGTAATTCAATTGAAATAAGATTTGAAATTATAATTATAAAGTTAACACTGAGCTGTTAAATTAATATTTTAACCTTCACAAACCAATGGCAACCTAAATGTAACAAAAAACACCAGTATTACATCTTGCAACTGCCATTTAATATTTTTATTTCATGTCATCAGCACCTGAACTAATTTCCTATCAGCAAATGGTTTCAAAGAAAAAAGCGATATAGAGTTATATGTAGAACGATAACGATTTGTTTTCTGTGTGCACAGAAAGCCCCCTGGTCAGGCATGGAGACATTCATTAATTTCTTATTATCTTAATTTTATGTTGTTATTCATTTTTTATCTTTCTTTTTATGTTACACATGACACAGACTCAACTGTACAAAGAAAAATTTCAGAGTCCAAAACTTCTGAGTTCGTGTCAAGTTTAAGAGTAGAAATTTACGTGCGTGACAAATCTGAGTTTATTCATAATGGGACTTGAGACTGAGTCCAGGATCGAGTACCCCAACTCTAGCTAGGAGGATTCACAGACTAAGAATTTCATTGTACTGTGTAACACACTGTTTCCTGTACATATGACAATAAACTCTTGAATCCTGAATATATATAACTGCCCCCTGGCCTTGCTACATTCTTATATAGCAATTGCTGTTACCTATATGAGCCATATTTCAAGATGTTAATAATTTAAAAGTAAAGATTATATTCTTTGTTCTGTTTATTATAAAGATTATATTCTTTGTTCTGTTTGTTCTATAGACATCTGGAGTAAGTTAAATGAAGGATAGCCAATATAACCACACTGATATATTTAAGACAAAATTCTTCAGAATGATGAGATGTAGATGGCAGAATTTTTTGTAGAATATGCCACCCCTTGTGAAGGACTGGAGCACAGTGGGAAGAGTTGCCATCTCATTGTTTTGCACTTTTTGTCTGCAGGAGGACATCAGTAGCCAGTTTAAATTTTACTTTTAGATCAGCCTCCACTGGACATGTTTGTTTCACTGGGCAGGTTAGCTGTGCACTGCTTGTTAGGCTGCCTCCTCTTAAGCCTTTTTTTTTGTGACCGTGACCTAGAGCGTAGATTTTGGACAGTCCAACTCTGACGGGGTAAATGGGAAAAAGCAGCTCCTTCCGGTCATCCCCGCATGTGCTAAGCACATGAAACACTGCTGGGGAGATCCTCGAGGCCTCAAGGTTAAGGATATGGTGGCTCTCAGCATGGGTAAATAAGCTCTCTATTGCCAGACACCTTAACCCCTCCCAAGTGGACCCCCCAAGCCCACTCATTGTCTCATTGCTTCTATCAGCTTAACAGGCTGAGCTCCTGGTTGACATGGGGCAGCAACTGGAGAAAGTGTGTCCCTCGCCCTCATGCAGGAAGGAGATCGTCACCATTAATGACCTCATTCTCTGCAATGCATGCCAAGCTGCCCAGGTGGCTTTGAGTCCATGTTTTCGGGTGGTCAGCCCTTTGGACTCCACTTTTGCCCTCCTAGCCCACCCATTCAAGAGAAGAAGGCTTTCTGTCGGTGGGGTCAGCAGCCCTGAATATCGCCCCAAGCTGCCCACTATATGGTGACATTGTATCACAAATGAAGAACCGCACACATGCGCAGTTCTGAGCGATTCTCTGTCTCAGGTGGCAGCACTCGCGAGTCACATAACAGCTTGGTAGTGTGTGTCGGCCCCCAAGTGGGTGATTCAAACTGTAACCAAAGTGCACAGACTTGAATTTCATCAGTTATCTTTTCTCATACAGAGGAGATTTCCGCTCACATTCTGAAAGACATAACCTCGTCCCTCCTCAAGAAGGTGATGATTTGAGTGGTTCCCCCGCATCTACATCATCAGGGGTTTTATTCCTGTTATTATATTTGAGGAAACATTCATAATGCTCACATACAACACTGTTTCTTGTTTAATTTATCAGAATGATCTGAAAGATTTTTTTACACATAAGCATTTATCCCCTGTACAGGAAAGTACAAGGCATACGAATTCTGCTCAGCCCACATAAACTATTTGGAGCTCACTACAGTATGGAAGGCTCTGAAACATCTCCTGCCCTGCCTCCAGAGGCATCATGTGCTGGTATGCTGAGACAATACCATGGCTGTAACACACATCAATCAACAAGGAGGGATGCACTCCCCCAAGCTTCATGATCTAGCTCACAGGCTTTTAAGGACTTATCATAGTGGACTTGTTGTGGGAGAGATTCAGCCAGGCTGATGAAGATCTCTTCGCCTCATGTGAAAACACCAATTTTGCTATGTTCTTCTTGCTAAAGGACAGGAACACACCCCTCAGCAAAGATGCACTGGCCCATCGGTGTTCCAATGTGCTGCTCTACACATTCCCTCCCCTTTGCTCAATAGCCCCCACCATAGCCAGGATAAGAGTTCAGAGCCTGACCCTCATTCTGGTGGCATCCAAGTGGCCCCTCCCATTACGCACAGACCTCCTGTCTCAGGAAAATTGAGAAATCTATCACCCTCGTACAGACAGGGTAGCCCTCTGGGCTTGGCACGTGAGAAGGCAAATCTGAACACAATGGGGCTCCCTCCACATGTTGTCACCACCATATAGAGTGCTAGGGCCTCCTCCACACATTCCCTATATAACTGTAAGTGGCATGTGTTCACGGAGTGGTGCAGTGGGTGCCATCTGATATCGTATCAGTGTACTGTTTTGGACCATATGATGATGATGATGATTAGCCATTTAGTCGAAGTTGACTTTCGGCCACTTTATGGATCTGTCCTCTCCATGCGTTCCTGTCCTCGACGATTACTTTGAGTTCTGCGATCGTCTTGCTGGTGGCCGATATGATTGTGTCAAGCCAGCGTATTCTTTGCCGTCCTCTTCTTCTCGTCCCGCTCACTTTGCCCAGCATCATTGAAGTCTCCAGCGAATTTGCGCGCATAACATGTCCGAAAAAGGACAGTTGCTGTTTGACGATTTTGCCCTCAAGCGACATTTTCGGCTTGATACGGTCTAGGACCATCTTGTTTGTTGTCCGCGATGTCCAGGGTATGCGCAGTAGTCTTCTCCAACACCAGAGTTCGAAAGCGTCGATTTTCCTTCTTTCCGCTTTCCTGATTGTCCAACTTTCACATCCATATGTTGCTATGGGAAAGACAATGGCGTTGACGAGTCTCGTTTTCGTTGCAATGCTCACGTCCTTACTCTTCCAGACTTTATCCATTCCTTGCATTGCAGCCCGGCCAAGTGCAATCCGCCTTTTGATCTATGGTCCAGATTCGCCATTTCGGTCAATTTTGGCTCCCAGGAAAATGAAATCTTGGACTGGCTCGATCTTTTCATTGTTGATCTTGATGTTTACTGCACCATTGCACGCCGTTGTCATTACTTTTGTTTTCTTGGTGTTTGGACCATATGGACGGTAGTAAATCGTTTTCCACTATTAAGGTCTACCTAGCAGCTATTGCTGCATGCCATGTTATTTTCGATGGTCCGACCATGGGTCAACACCCCCTTGTTTGCCAGTTCATGAAGGGCACTTGGTGCTAACTTCCAGTCCAGAGCTATTCTGGAGTGGTACCTCTCCATGGTGCTGGAGGCTTTGTCCCATTTTGCTTTGCCCATTGCTAAGCAATGCCTATCCCAATGACTTGTGGAAGCTATTACTTTTGGCATATGAATTGAAGGGAGCACAGTCTCCAGAGGGCCTCAGAGCACATTTTTCTAGGGGTGTGGCCACCTCATGGGCTCTGTTTTGGGGAGTTCCATTGCAGAGGACATCTGTTATGCTGCATGCTGGACATCTCCCTATACACTTATCAGATACTACTGGCCCTGGTAGCTCACTCTGTCCTAGGAGTAGGCTCCTCATAGCCTCCCTCCCTTAAGTCCTCTTCTCCATCTTGAAGCCTGGGCTGTCATGCTTCACTTATTCATGTCACCAGCATGTACTTCATGTTCTGCCTGCGTACCACAATCACCTTCGTGGATGGTGTTACCGCGCATGTCATTATGGGATTGTATCAAGCACTATCTATCTAGGTGACAATCCCATGGCTTATAGGGTCTCAATGTGAATGTGTTGGGCAACTTGGGAGCGGTCCATTTCTCCCATAGGTGGATCTCGAACACGAGATGATGCCAATTCTCTGAAACATCAAGTGGACAGATCCATCAAGCTTGCCCCGCTTGCCGCACGAGAAGTGAATTTGCTCGTATCTGTCGCAGCCAGACTTGGTGCAATTGGATAAAGGACGTAACCATGGTATGGACATTGGGGGTGTCCAATGAACTCGGTGGGAGGATATGCAAGTGAATGTAACGTTAATGATCAAAAACCGGAACTGACGTTAGCCTAGCCTACTTCATGGGTGTGCAAATATCAACAGTTATTTGACATTCTTAAGAACAAACCAAGCCATGGTGTGATGCCTTCTATACTAAGCTAAGGTTAGCTACTATTTAGGTAACTAGTTACTTACTGTCTGAAGAAAAAGCACTTTTCTACGCTTGGCTGCGGTCTCCATTTCTTACAGACCGAGCGGCTAAATTATATCAACAAACTTGCGCTGAGTATGGGCGCAACCAAGTTTACAATGGGGGGTACACACCTATTTTTCTTTACAAACGGAACTATATTCAAAAGGTATAGACTTAAATAAATAGAATAAATGAAGAAAAGACAGATCCGTTGGCAGGGTTCATTAAATGGGGACATATAGAAAATATTTTCTACTGTATACTGGGGAGACAGATTGGTATTTCCTCAATATTGGGGGGACGCGACCTCCCCCCCCCACACACACACCCCAAAAGAATGCGTGGTTATGCCCATGAATTGGATGCGTCTATAGAGGTCAGGTGCGGATGGCCTTCCCATAGGTGGATCTCTCCACTCGATGTTTCAGAGACAGGGTTACAGACAGTGATGTATTGTTTCCTTCCGCCTTCTGAAAACATACCAGTAGGTGGACTGGCATGTGAGCTGCAATGAACTGGCATCCCATCTAGGTGTGTTCTGATCTCACACTTAGCATTCCTGGGATAGGCTCTGAATCTATTGTGACACTGATCAGGATAAAGTGCTTACAGAACATAAATAAATGAATACCACCCCTCCCTACTTCAGGCCTAATGAAGGTCTTGTTGGCAGGCCCAGTCTTACATATCCTGCTTTTGAAACTCCATACCTTTCTAATTAAGTAGTTTTACTATAGCTATTAAATAAGTATTAGTGTTTGAATAATACACACAAAGATCTAAGTACCAATTACAGAACCGTGACTTTAAGGGGTCAACTAGTTAAGAAAAATGTTAAACTCAGGCGTACTATAGACAAAACACACACACCCACACCCACACACACACACACACACACACACACACACACACACATTATAAACAGGTCCCAAAAGAGACACATGTTGCCCCTATAGATTGGATTATTAATTAAAATAACTATAAGGTATGCTTTTGTGAGCAGATTTCATAACACATTTGGTGTTGTGTCTATAAACATTTTGCTGATGCAGCATAGGTTTTCACATCATCATAACACGCAATCATGATTAGCATTACCTTGCATTAGTTTGAAAGTAAACATTGGCATGGTGAAACATTTATTAATTAAATGCTTGAATAATAATAATAATAATAATAATAATAATAATAATAATCGTCATCATCATCATCATCATCATCATCATCATCATCATCATCATAATGATCTTAAGAGAAATCCAAGAGGAAATATATAAAAGTTTTAAAGTACGGTGCCTAACATTGATCTTTGAAGGACACCAGTAGGAACAGAGCCAATCTCAGACCCGAAACCACTCATAAAAACAAACTAGTGGCGGTCAGAGAGATAAGATCTAAACCAGGTTATAACAGTCTCAGAAACACCAAAGACAGTTTCAAGTCAGTTGAGTTGTGATTGACAGTGTCAAAAGCAGCACTAATATCAAGAAGGATAAGGATGGAAAGAGAACCAGAATCTGAGGCTAGTAACAGATCATTTGTGACCTTGACCAAAGCTGTCTCTGTACTGTGAAGTTTACGAAAACCTGCTTGAAGGGGCTCGAAAAGATTATTAACAGTAAGATGATTGTGAAGTCATAAAGCCACATTACGTTCTAAATTTTTTTGCCAAAAAGAGAAGGTTTGAAATAGGGCAATAATTATTTCAATTGTCCAAATCAACGTTATGCTTTTTTGGAACTAGGGTTACAGCAGCAGTGCGCAGAGACTCGTTAATAATGCTGAAAACAATTGTGTGCAAATAGTTTTACAAGATTTCAATAAGTTTGTAGGGAGGGGCTCAAGCGTGCAAGTGTTGGCTATCATAGGTGATACCTCCCTATTAAGCAACTCTGAGTCAATTTGAGAAAAATAGTGAAAGATGTGCCAGAGAAATTAGGCAAGCAGTGTTGAAGTGGAAACAGGTGTAGCATGAATTAGGTTATAAACATTATCAGTTTTAGAACAGAAAAAATTAAGAAACTTATTACATAACTGATTTGAAACAGGCAAAATTGTGCCAACATCAACTTTGAGGAGTTTGTTTATAGTATGGAAGTGATGCCTGGGATTCTCAATAATCTGAGAAAAATAGGCAGATTTTGTAGACTCAATTGCAGCTCTATATTCCCCCAAGCGGTCTTTCCAAGCTTGAAAAAATACATTCAAGTCAGAGTCATGCCACTTGCGTTCCATTTTACAACAAGCTGCCTTCATAGAGCAGAGGTTATTATACCAAGGAGTAGAACGAGCAATAGTGACATTGCGTGACTTCAAGGGAGCAAAGGAGTCCAGATTAGAGGCAAAAATATTCTTCAACTGTAAAATCATATGGGCGCATGGTGGCTTAGTGCTTAGCACGTTCGCCTCACAACTCCAGGGTTGGGGGTTGGAAATGGATGGAAAGCTCATGGATGGAAATGAGCCCACTTGCCTTGGTAGCGGTGGCAATGAGTTAATAAAAACATCTAAAGGTACTGGATAGTCCTCTGACTATTTGCCTCTGGGTGGTAGTCAGGAATAAGCCTTATTGTGACTTCTTTATAAACATTGCCATACAAGTAAAGTAGGGTTTTTGCTAAAAATAGCTTTTGCCATGTTATAATGGTGGGTTCATGGTGGCTTAGTGGTTAGCATATTCCCCTCACAACTCCAGGGTTTGGGGTTCAATTCCCACCACTGCCCTGTGTGTGGACTTTGCATGTTCTCCCCGTGTTGCGGTGGTTTCCTCTGGGTACTCCAGTTTCCTCCCCCAGTCCAAAGACCTGCATGGTAGGCTGATTGGCATATCCAAAGTGTCCATAGTGTATGAATGGGTATGTGATTGTACCCTGCAATGGATTGGCACCCTGTCCAGGGTGTACCCCGCCTTGTGCCCGATGCTCCCTGTGATAGGCTCCAGGTTTCCCCATGACCCTGAAAAGGATTAAGCGGTATAGAAGGTGAATGGATGGATGGATGGATGTAAAATCACACCTTCAAGAGTCGCAGGTGAAAATCCATGAAGAGAGGAAACAACAGAGTCTAAAAAATTCTGTTGGAACAATTGATTTACATTTACAAAAATTAACAGTGTGTGAAGATAATGTACAAATAAGAGGCAGTTCCAGATTAAAAAAGATTGCTAAATCGTCAGAAAGACGAATATCAACAGAAGACACCTGAGATTCAAATGAATCATTTGCAATCACACGGTCTAGAGCATGGGTGCCCAATACATCGATCGAATGCAGGAAGATCGCCATTCAAAAAAATATATATAGATGTTAGCGTTGATGTACAGGACAGCCAGTCTGAGATCTCGTCTTTTCTCTCACCATGCGTGCGAACAAACGCACCAGCGCTAAAGACTAGCGAGCGAAATCACTGAGTTAACATTTTTCAGTCTTTTAAAGACAAAACCCAGCTCCCAATGTGCACATTGATATCATTCACCATGGACAGTGTGCCTGCAATGGTTGGCAGTGCAAATGGATTCATTGCCAAGTGCAGGGAAGATGATGCTTTACCTTAATTCCTTAATTACCACTGCATCATACACCAACAAGCCTTATGCGCAAAAATGCTAAACATGAAATAGATCATGGATGTGGCAACAAAGATCGCCTGTTCTATACGTGCTAGATCACTTCAAAGACAGCTGTTTCGTGCACATCTGGAGAAGGCAGACTGCGACCACTCTGAACTCCTGCTACACACTGATGTGAGATGGCTTAGTTGGGGTAAATTCCTGCAGAGATTTGAGAGCTCTGTCCTGAGATAAGGGAGATTCTTTTTGATCATCAGTGGTTGCTGGACTTGGCATTTTTAACCGATCTCACCAACATATTAAATGAGCTTAATTTGGAGCTGCAAGGAAAAGTAAATCCGTGGTCAATATGATCGGCTCAGTTAATGCCTTTAAACGGAAAGTGCACCTTCTGTCCTCAAACCTACAGCGCCATGATTTTGGGAACTTCCAAAACCTCGCGTCAGAGCTGGAGATGCAGCGGAAGGCTTGTGCGCAATTTAACATTGCACGCTACATGGAGGAGATTGACAGCTGTCGGTGAGAGTTTGACAGATGCTTTCAAGACTTTGCTTTACTGGAGCCAGTCGCTACATTCATGTGTTAGCCATTTAGGGACAATGTTGAGGTTGATTCACTCGCATCGAAAATTGCAAAGTTGTTTCACCTGACATTCAGCTGAAGTCCAGGGTTCATGGACAGTTTTGGAACTTACTCACAGGGGAAAAGAACCCAAACATGAGGAAATGTGCAACCTCCTTGACTGCATTATTTGGCTGTACTTATTTATGTGAGTCAGCCTTTTCCCACATGAAGATTATTAGGTCAGGTCCAAATACTGTTCCACAATGACTGATCATCATTTGGAGGCCTGCTGGAGGCTGGCTACCAGCAGCTACTGTCTGGACTATGCAACCCTGGCTTATTCTATTCAGTGCACGTCATCAGAGTAAGGTACTGACCAAAAATGTACTGAATTGTAGTGTGCCATAAGGGCTTATGCAGTTATGCATGGTACATGAACATACATTGTGAATGTGTGTGTGTGTGTATGTACAGTATATATACAGTGGTGTGAAAAAGTGTTTGCCCCCTTCCTCATTTCCTGTTCCTTTGCATGTTTGTCACACTTAAGTGTTTCGGAACATCAAACCAATTTAAACAATAGTCAAGGACAACACAAGTAAACACAAAATGCAATTTGTAAATGAAGGTGTTTATTATTAAAGGTGAAAAAAAATCCAAACCATCATGGCCCTGTGTGAAAAGTGATTGCCCCCTAAACCTAATAACTGGTTGGGCCACCCTTAGCGGCAACAACTGCAACCAAGCGTTTGCAATAACGTGCAATGAGGCTTTTACAGCGTCCTGGAGGAATTTTGGCCC
>JAFFST010013830.1:128124-133404 GCA_022414735.1 Noturus placidus | reverse complement strand
ATATATATATATATATATATATATATATATATATATAGATATATAAACAATCACTTTTATTATTAATTCTTAAACATTGGTCATGAAAGATTCTCAATTTCAATGAATACTACATTTGTAAATAAACAATTTTCATTGGTTGAAACATCACATTCAAAATGAAGATTTATTTAGTCATGCACCCATGTCATGCATACTACACTGTATGGCTAAATGTTTGTGGAAAACTGACTATAACATGCGTATGTGCTTGTTGAACAGCCCAATACAGATTTAGTCCCCACTTTTCTGTTATAATAACCTCCACTCTTCTGGGAACGCTTTCTACTAGATTTGGAGCATGGCTGTGGGGATTTGCCCATCCAGCCACAAGAGTATTAGTGAGATCAGGCACTGTTATTTGGCAAGTAGGCCTAGTGTGCAGTCTGTGTTCCTCTGTGTAGGACATTTGAGTTCTTCAACTCTAACCCAGTATAACAGAACAGTGAAAAAAAAAAAAAAAAAAAAAAAACCGAAGTGGGAAAAATGCGTTGAAGTGGTGAGACCACTGAAATTAATGATTCCTGTCAGCTCTCTGTTGACTTGGGTGACATTTTGGGTGCAAGCTGGGGTCTGAGTTCTCATGAAGTTGTGGTGTGAACAAGAAAGGGTCTGACATCACTTCATTGCTGAAGAGGACTAAAAAAATAACCGGGTTCTCTTTTGAGTCCACTATATTGTGAACACCAAAAGGACTGAGGTCACTTTCTGGTCCACTTTAAGTGAACAGGGTTTGGTCTTTTTAAAAAGAACTGTGTGTGAAAACACCCATAGTCTATAGTATTTCAGTGAGGGACATGGTGATACAACAGGTAGCATTTGTGGCACACCTTGATTTTGGACTGTTCGGTTACTGTACAGGTATGTGCAGATGTTTTTATGTTCTCTAGGTTATTTTTTTATTGTATAATCAATATGGATATTGATTGTTGCATGATCTCCCAGAAACATACTTCCAGGTGAACTCTCTACTCTTTTAAGTTGCTCTTATTTGTCAATTTTACAGATTTCAGAGGGGATGAGATGTGATTACAAAGCTTACAAATATAGTCTATAAACTTCGGGGGATGAATTTATAGAAATACTGTTGGTTGAGTTTCTAGATTTGACTTGTAGCTGCAGTGCAAAGATTAAAAAGAAAAAAAAAACAAAACACATGAAGTCTTGCCTGCTTTACTACATTTAGGGTAACAGAAAAGTTAATTATATTTTTGATTAACTGCCCCTTTAAATGGAAGGGCATGTTGTTCACTCTTGTGTTGAAAAGGAAACATGTTACTTTAATGCTGTGGGGAAGGAAATCTTGTCTGCAAGCCCAGGACATGCCTAGCAGGTACTGTGGCAATACTGAGATAAAGCCACCGTTGATGCACAATTGCCTGAGGAGGGAAAACACCACTAGTATGTTGGTCAGGATAGTTAATTATTGACTCTAGAGTAGAGATAAATGTCGGGTGTAGGAACAAAGCTTGTCAAGGACAGTGCCATGTCGCCTTTGGCAATTACGTGCTCTGATCTGTCCATGTTGTATACTTATCCACCATTGTAATTCTGCAAATCAGCTCTACAAAATCTTCACCTGTGATACAATGTGAAATATGTGGTGTCATTCAGTGTAGTAAAAATCACAAGAGAATATTCCTGTAGGTAGAATTGTGTATTCTGTTTACCTTACTTACAAGTTCAAAAAAAAAAAAAAAAAAAAAAAAAAAAAAAAAAGAAATAAAAAATCTTGCCTTTCTATCCAAGAACATTCTGAGGAAGTTTTTTTTTTTTTTTTTTTTTTTTTTTTTTTTTCTCTACACACCAACTCCCATTGTGCAAAAGTCTGCCCTACTGCCTCCAGCTGACTCATATCTGACACTGGTCCAAGTTGATGATTGAGCTGTCGAGTAACCTGTGTCAATGCAACTCATGAGATGTAAACAAGCAACAAAAAAACATTGCAGCTGATGGAACAAACATTGCAGAAGAAAGAGGTAACACATACACTACACAAGTACTGTGGGACCTGTCACTTCTACTTTGCTTCATAATGTTTAAGCATCACAGTGTCCTTCACAACAAACTCTCCTTTCCATATCTGTCGCCTGTAGAATGCTGTGCCACCCATCAACACCAATATTTATATATATACACATTCGCGGAACTAATAAATTCAACATGCATGGTCGCCATGGCTCAGTATCTTTGTTGCTATAAGATGTTTCAACACAAACAGAAGACTCATCGTGGCGCCTATCCCGAGTCATAATATGAAGCTGTCTCTTCCACTCCAACACCCAGAGTTCTAATGGGTCAGCTTCCAGAGGGCTCAGCCTGCCATAAAACCTTAGCCAATGCTTTTGTCATCACCCCCACCTCATGCACTTTATGTGACTTCCATTTTCCCTACCTACTGTACTCATGTTCCATCTCCCTGCTCCTTCTCTGGATAACCCTTGGTCCTACACTGTTCAGGCAGAAAGCTGTTTGACTAATACACTGTGACAACACAGTGACCTAAAATTCAGCTCTCTCATTAGCCAATGTTGCAAACATGGCGAAAGGCATAATTGTGTCCACACCCATGGTTTAGTGAGTATACTTAGGAGATAGTGATGGATTCCTATGATGAAACTATCTATAGTAAATGACAATATATGTACAATTAAAAAAAATATAAAGTATGTCAAATAACCACTCTTTTTAACCATGGTCAGCAGAAAAGCATGTAGAGTGATTATTTGAGTTAGCTTTTCTGTCAGATTAAACATGTCTGGCAATTCTCCTCTGACCGTTTTTTTTTTTTTTGTTTTGTTTTTTTGTTTTTTTGTTTTTTTTGTTTCGCACCATGTCTACAGATGTTGCACATGAAAACCCCAAGAGATCTTTGAAAACACACAAATACGTCTGTGTGGAACCAACAGCCATGCCATGGTCAAGTTGCAGATATGACATTTTTTCCCAATTCTGATGTTTCATGTGAAGATTAACTGAAGCTCTTGACCTGTATCTTTATGATTTTATGTTGGATTTTGTTCTACTTCATACAACTGAGATTGTAAGAAACCTTAAACTTCATAAGTTTTTATACAAATTAAGTTGATAAAATTTACTCGAAAAGATGAGTGTTACGAACCTGGTCTAGGTCGGGCTGCAACATGCAAGAAAAAAGAAAAACAAAAGAAAAGAGTTTGGCGAGACCAGAATTGTGTTTGTTTGTTTATTCTCCAAACGGAGCACATTTTATATATATATATATACAGTATCTCACAAAAGTGAGTACACCCCTCACATTTTTGTAAATATTTCATATCTTTTCATGTGACAACACTGAAGAAATGACACTTTGCTACAATGTAAAGTAGTGTGTGTGCAGCTTGTGTAACAGTGTAAATTTGCTGTCCCCTCAAAATAACTCAACACACAGCCATTAATGTCTAAACCACTGGCAACAAAAGTGAGTACACCCCTAAGTGAAAATGTCTAAATTGGGCCCAATTTACATTTCCCCTTCCCGGTGTCACATGACTTGTTAGTGTTACAAGGTCTGAGGTGTGAATGGGGAGCAGGTGTGTTAAATTTGGTGTCATCACTCTCACACTCCCTCATACTAGTCACTGGAAGTTTAACAATGCACCTCATGGCAAAGAACTCTCTGAGGATCTGAAAAAAGGATTGTTGCTCTACATAAATATGGCCCAGGCTATAAGAAGATTGACAAGACCCTGATACTGAGTTGCAGCACGGTGGCCAAGACCATACAGCGGTTTAACAGGACAGGTTCCACTCAGAACAGGCCTCGCTATGGTCGAACAAAGAAGTCTTTGGGAAATAGACGTATGAGTGTTGCCAGCATTGCTGCAGAGGTTGAAGGGGTGGGGGGTCAGCTTATCAGTGCTCAGACCATACTCCGCACACTGCATCAAATTGGTCTGCATGGCTGTCGTCCCAGAAGGAAGCCTCTTCTAAAGATGATGCACAAGAAAGCCCGCAAACAGTTTGCTGAAGACAAGCGGACTAAGGACATTGATTACTGGAACCATGTCCTGTGGTTTGATGAGACCAAGATACACTTATTTGGTTCAGATGGTGTCAAGTGTGTGGCGGCAACCAGGTGAGGAGTACAAAGACAAGTGTCTCTTGCCTACAGTCAAGCATGGGGGTGGAAGTGTCATGGTCTAGGGCTGTATGAGTGCTGCTGGGGACTGAGGAGCTACAGTTCATTGAGGGAACCATGAATGCCAACATGTACTGTGACATACTGAAGCTGAGCATGATCCCAGCATGTATCCCGGAATGATAACAACCCCAAAAACACCTCCAAGACAACCACTGCCTTGCTAAAAAGCTGAGGGTGAAGGTGATGGACTGGCCAAGCATGTCTCCAGACCTAAACCCTATGGAGCATCTGTGGGGCATCCTCAAACGAAAGGTGGAGGAGTACAAGGTCTCTAACATCCACCAGCTCAGTGATGTCATCCTGGAGGAGTGGAAGAAGACTCCAGTGGCGACCTGTGAAGCTCTGGTGAACTTCATGCCCAAGAGGGTTAAAGCAGTGCTGGAAAATTATGGTGGCCACACAGAAATTTTGCATTTCCTTTGGAAATCAAGGTCCCAGAGTCTGGAGCAAGAGAGGAGAGGCGTTCCATAGAATCCACGTTGCTTGAAGTCCAGCGTAAAGTTTCCACAGTCAGTGATGGTTTGGGGTGCCATGTCATCTGCTGGTGTTGGTCCACTGTGTTTTCTGAGGTCTAAGGTCAACGCAGCCGTATACCAGAAAGTTTTAGAGCACTTCATGCATCCTGCTGCTGACCAACTTTATGGAGATGCAGATTTCATTTTTCAACAGGACTTTGCACCTGCACACAGTGCTAAAGCTACCAGTACCTGGTTTAAGGACTATGGTATCCCTGTTCTTAATTAGCCAGCAAACTCGCCTGACCTTAACCCTATAGAAAATCTATGGGGTATTGTGAAGAGGAAGATGCGATACGCCAGACCAAACAATGCAGAATAGCTGAAGACCACTATCAGAGCAAACTGGGCTCTCATAACACCTGAGCAGTGCCACAGACTGATCGACTCCATGCCACGCCGCATTGCTGCAGTAATTCAGGCAAAAGGAGCCCCAACTAAGTATTGAGTGCTGTACATGTTCATACTTTTCAGTTGGCCAACATTTCTAAAACTCCTTTTTTTGTATTGGTCTTAAAGTAATATTCTAATTTTCTGAGATACTGATTTTGGGTTTTTCAT
>JAFFST010013830.1:98124-125624 GCA_022414735.1 Noturus placidus | reverse complement strand
AAAAAATAAATAAATAAAATCATTTTATGTCCATTATTAGTATTAGCCTTAGATTATGCGGCATTTTAGCCAGGCAGGTTCCTTTGTAAATCGTCACTATAGAAGCAATAACATATTAGACCAAGCACATCAATACAAACCTGTGTTATCTTGCAGCTGGAACTACTGTTAGAGTTGCTGTTATAGAAAATCAGTCAACCTTCTTACCAATCAGATACAAGAATTTAATGGTGTTGCACTATAAATAAGATTTAACTCAATCCAACTCAACCAACTCATGTAAATACTATACAGTATTTGTCATTAGTTTCTAATAAATTATATTACTGAATAATAGTATTTGAGCAGTTCAAGGTGAATAAATAATTAATAATTTTGAAATTTAAGGAAGTAATTAAAAATGATATTCAGTTTCCATATTAATTTGAAAATATGAATTATAATGTGAGCACTGTAGTTATTATTTTTTTTTTTTCTGTACGGTTAATTTATAGGTAGTGCTATGATATTTATATATAGAGTTTATAGAGGCTATATGTAAATCAGTGCCATAAAGTTTTATAAAATATAATGCAAGCAGTGTGCTTATATGCAGAGCAGGGCTTTTTTTTTTTTTTTTTTTTTTTATGTGTACAAACCTCGGGCAACATACAAACACCCAATATACAGTCATGTGAAAAAAAAAAAAATAATAAATAAGTACACCCCATAGAATTGTGTTTTTTTTATATTTCATCCTCTTTGAAACAGTATCTATTAATAAAGTTGAAACATTATCAAATGGCAGATTATATATTTTGTAGTAATTTTCACAATTTAAAATATCAAAAAGCGGATCAGTCACATGGAACAAGTAAGTATCCATCAATTCCATAAAGAATCAGGTGAATCAAGATTGCTCGACAGTGATTAGAACCTGCTTAGGGATTGTAGATGGAACCCATCTTATTCATACTCTTATCATATCTAGTGTCTGGTGTTCCCTTTGTTATTGAGGTGTGTGGTGTCATCATGCCAATATCTAAAGAGGTCTGAAGGCCTTCAGAAAAAAAAAGGTAGTGGATGCCTATGAGTCTGGTAAGAGATTTAAAACTTTAATATCTTCAAATTATTTAAAATACATCATTCCAATGTATGGAAAATCACCTACAAGTAGTGCGGATTTCAAACAACTGCCAATTTGTGCAGGACTGGCTGTCCAAGCAAATTCAGCCCAAGAGCAAGATCGTCTGATGCAAAAACAAGTCTCCAAAAACTCCAATATTTCAACACAGGATCAGCTAGTAAGTCTTGCAACTGTTGGTGTCAAAGTACATGCTTCTACAATCAGAAAGAGATTGCACACATTTGATCTGCATGGGAGGTGTCCCAGGGAAAAGTCTTTGCCGTCTAATAAAAACATTAGAGCAAGACAGCAGTTTTCTAATGAGGATATAGACAAAGACCAGGCCTTTTGGAATAATGTGCTCTGGAAAGACAAATCAAAGATAGAGTCTGGCCACAGTAACAGCAGACTAAGATGTTTTCTGTCTGCTGTGCCGACAATTTTTCAGGAGAAGCACCTCATACCAATTGTGAAACAGGGTGGTGGAAATTTTATGGTTTGGGGTTGCCTTGCTGCCTCAGAAACTTGACAGCTTGCATTCATTGATTCAACCATGAATTCTGTATCATATCAAAGAGTGCTATGTAGATAAATGAGGCCATCTGTCCAAAAGTTGAAGTTGAACTAAAAATGGACCTTTCAACAGGATAATAAACCTAAGAACACTAGCAAATCCACCAAGGAATGGCTCAAAAATAAGAAATGGAAGGTTATGGAATGGCCGAGATAAAGACCCAGATTTGAATCCTATCCAAAGGTTGTGAGAGGATTTTAATGGGCAATACATACAAGAAAATTATCAAACATCTTGGAACTGAAAGATTATTGGAAGAGTGGTAAAAAATTCCACCAAGCCGATGTCAGAGACTGGTGGACAATTATGTAAAAGCCTACAAGAAGTTATTTAAAGCTATTTTTCCTTATAATTTTGTTCAAGTATATCAACTTTACTAATAGGCATTATTTCAAAGCTGATCAACTGTTTGCATGTCCAAATATGTTAAAGAAGCCAACAATTTCCATGGGGTGTACTTATTTTATTCACATGACTTTATTTCTCATCATTCATCAGATTTTATCAAATGTTTGCTGGTCCAGGGGGTGAAACTAATGAACTGCTTCCTTGATCTCATTAGTGACTCAATGCTTCTTCGATCTGCACTAAATTCTTGAACTGAATTGACATTGGTCAATTGATTTGGAGATGAGTTGATGAAGCATATAGTGGACATATTGCAACAAGAAATATAAAGTAATTTCACAATACAATGTCAATACTAAGGAATGGTGTGTGAGATTAGATTTAATTTTTAAATGTGTATTAAAATGTGAACACATACTTCCTCTTGCCATCTTTCTTTTTCTAAGACTGAGTCTTTAATTCAGGCCATAGAGGTCATTATTCGGTCTGATTTATATGGCAGCCAATTAGTCCAACATTCAGATTCTGTTTCAGCACCAGCACAGTGTAAAGGGATGTGACAGAGGTATGACTGGAGGAAGGAACGTCAGAGCATCCACTTCAATTGCATGCATTATGCTTTCAGTAGACTGACAGAAATGACAGAAATGACAGACCAACGTCACCTGAAGACATGTCCATTTTAGCTGTTGTTCATATGGCCTGAGTGGTGTACTCTGAATGAACCACAGAGAAAGAAACTGCACATAGATGGACATCCTGACGATTTTTTTGTGCATCTCCTCACGTACTGCCTTTTCAGTGCAGCACAGCCAGAGGTCGAATTGAAGTTGATGGTCTGCCTACGTGACCGGAGAATCGAGACAGACAGCAGGGAAGAGGAGAAGATAGAGGCAGATATCGCAGTCATTAGCATTGGGTAGTAAACAAGGAAGACCATCATATTTAATCCCTGTGTTTACTCTGTGGACCCAAGACAGACCTGCTTTAAAAGCAAAGGGTAAATCAGATGATGTCCTTAGCAGTCATAAGACAAAAACAAATGTGATTGGTGGAAAGAGGACGGGGTAGTGGTTGAAAAAGTTTCTTCTGTTAGTCTAGAGGTAGTAAGTGAGAGAGAGAGAGAGAGAGAGAGAGAGAGAGAGAGAGAGAGAGAGAAGGAGGCTGAGTTGAGAAGTACTGCCTGCTATAATAGTACAAGACAGATCCAGCATTTACTTTCTTCTCTCTTGGGAGACTCTGACAGAAACAATTCTCATATCCTCATGCCCCATTTTCTTTCTTTTCCTTTCTTTTAAGTTAGGTGTGCGGTGTACGTACATGTACACGTCCCGTTTCAATTTGCTCTCTCTGTTGCCACTCACTAGTCGGTGATTGAAGACCAGTAAAGCCCAGGACAATGCTTAAAAGTACGAGCAGGAATGTGAGGAAGAAAAGCTTACCCGGGTACACAAGTAATCCAGTGTAAGCTGCTTTCAGTCTTAACAAAACAGTCTTTGTAATGTCATTAATTATATGGCCTTAAGCGATTAATGAGTTGATTAGTCAAGACTGGACTTTTTTTTCCTTCTTAATCAGGCTTAGAAATGTTTGATCATAACCCAGAACTCTGTAACGGTGATCATGATCTGCTATAAAAATTCTTGCATTTGACATAACTACATGCCAGTGTAAACAACCTATGGCTAGTAACTCTAGCTCTAGCATTGCTATTTACTGGCAAAATGCCTGCACACCTTCTGAGGCTGTAAATTAGGTTTAAGTAACTGGTGTGAGAAATGAACGGTTTAAATGTGACACGGCTGGCAGAGTCAGGCCGTAAATTACCACATTTTCTCCATCTTAAGAGAATTTAGGAAAATCATTAGCAGCAAATTTACCCTAGGCACACATTGCCAGAATGCAGTAGCACTGGTAAACCGTGGGGTGATACGGAGTAACTGCTGACCATGAGACCTCTCCAGGCTGTGCACAGTAGGGAGGGGAAGAGTGTGTGTGTGTGTGTGTGTGTGTGTGTGTGTGTTTGTGTGTATCTGGGGCAGGGAGGGCGTATGGGCAGACACACATCGAAAGGACGTTTGCATTGCTGAGGAGAATGTGAGCTAATGAAAGCTAGAGGCTGTGCTCACTAGAGTATAAAATTCACATTTGGCTAGGCTGGCTGTGCAATCCGATATTATGAGCCCAAGACTCCACCACACACACACACACACACACACACACACTCTTAACTCATACTCATTCATACTCTTAGGAGAAAAGGACTCAAATAACCATCTGAAAGGAAGGGAAATGTGACAGATAGTGAGAGGACATGTTAATGTATGTTGGGGGTTGTGCAACATGCTCCCAGAAGGAATTGCAGTCTTAGTGGTGTTTATAAATACAGAACAGACATTTTGAGCAGATGTCACACTAATTCAGGTCAGCAAGAAATGAAGACATCTGTGGTTTGAATAGTGCAATTACTTTGCACCAACAGCAAGGAGCCTTGTTTAAAGATGGCAGGTGAGAGCTTAACAAGCACATCGTCTTTGCTGAGGTAGGAACTCAGAAAACAGAGGAAAAAATGTATGGTGCCACCATATTTTTGTTGGTAGCTTGCTTCTTCATGCTAAACGGAGGCGCACTTCATGAGGTCATTCAACGGGCAGCACAAGTGACGTACATGAGCAAGAAAAAAAAAAGACCAATCCCAGCTGAGAAGAAATGTGATTGGATAATAAATGGAGATGTAACTGAATGCGGAATCTTCTGATTGGATTGTGAAAATGTGATGCATTTATTTGACTGATAGCAATATCTATGTGTGTAGTAATTTAAGGCATTTTTTAATGTATATGCCACGTTTAATCATTTTGATTAAGCTTTCTTATAAAAATCTTATAAAAATCTTTTTCTTATATTTAAAAAAAAAGAACATGAGGAGAGAGGAAAAAAAGAAAAAAACAATATGAGAAGGAATAAAATCAGAGTGTCTTTTGATAAACAGGTCTTCTAGTGGGGTTCAGAAGCTGAGTGTCAGGACAATGGAGCTGCTTTTGTTCAGTTCAAAAGTTCAGGCGCATTACGAGTGGGTGACCTGTTTTCCATGCTGTACCCTGAACGTCCATCTTCCTCCGGTCTCATCCGCTTCTCAAGCTTTGTGGTCCTGTAAACTGTGACTTTGTCAGAAGTTGCATGTATTTGCTTCTTCCTGCCTGAACAAACTGATATATTAAAATAAACAAGTCTTATTTTTAAATAAATACCAAAATACGTGAGCAAAATTAATATTATGCAACATGCACCTAGAAGTATTAAAATGATAAATATAGCTTTATAACAGAATACTGATACATGATCAGAGAAATAAGGTCAGATATATATATATATATATATATATATATATATATATATATTTTTTTTTTTCCACCAAAATGTTCTACATTTTGCATTGGTTTTCCCAAATACTTAAATTATGCGTATGTTCAGCCGAGGATTGAGTGGTCTCAGACAATGTGGAAGTAATAAACCCTAATAAAGATATATGGTCAGGGAAAAATTTTCACGTTATTCCTAACTCATCAAAGGAATTTAATTTACCCGACATCGCTGCGCTCAATTGTGGTTTCTCTTTCAACAAGAGATTCAAACAAAATGGCGTACACACGCACACACAGACAGACACACACATGCGCACACATACACACACTATCTAATAAACGCATGGGTCAGAGGATAGAAAACTTGACCATTCAATCAAGGGGGTCAAAACAAACGACCATGCATTCTTTTTTCAAGGGAAGGTAATTGGATGGTGGTCTTGGTGAATTGCTGGGTATATTCGCATGAGTCATGTTAGAAATTACCATCATGGAGCAGCAGAAATTACTGCCATACCTTTGTAATTGGAGGACAGTGGGTTTAAACTTCAGCAGCTGCATACTAACACAACTGTTCAGGCCCACTTTGATACATATGTAATTGAGTTATAAGCTATAAGCTCATACACACACACACACACACACACACACACGCAGAATGAGAGGTTCTTTGTAAGTTTAATTAGTATGTAGGTCAGCATGTGCCTGGTTGTATGAGATCACCGAAAAACACTAGACCTTAATTCCAAAGCTGCCCTCAATATCCTCCTGTGTATGTGTACGTGTGTGTGTGTGTGTGTGTGTGTGTGTGTGTGTGTGTGTGTGTGTGTATTTGGGCACGATGTGAGATGCTTTATGTAATGGGGTGAAACACAGGCGAGTGTGTGCCTCAGGTGGAAACAGTGAGGCTGAACACTGACACATTAGACTGCGTTGTCCCCTCACCAACTGCTCCCCTGCCACACGAGGAAGCAGTCCTGTGTTTATAACATGGTATACTTGCAAAATATTTATAAATATGATAATTTATTGATTGTCATACTCCAAAATATTTTAGTAATTTAACTATTAACAAAGTCAGCATTAGGTTAATTTATATTCCTACTCATTGTGATTCCTAGACCATAAAAATGTTAACACAATTCCATGTACATTATTTTAAATACTGTACATGATTGAGTGTTAATTATCAATGATTATTGCTAATTTCATCATTACAAACTTCACAAGTCCATTTTTTTTTAATCCAATTAGTTTATAATTTATTATTATAAGATCTAAGATCCAAAATCTTAGAACACAAGAACACCCAAAGAAAAAAAATGTTTTTATGATTTAAATATTATGAATAGTTTCAGTAATTTTAGATTCAAGAAAAATGTGCACACACACACACACTCACACACACACACACACACACACACACACACACACACACACACACAGAGATAAATGCACTGGTCAGGGGATAGCAGACTTGACCAATCAAGGGTGTCAAAACAAATGACTTTTTAAGCTAATTTTTACAATTAAAAGCAATGCCTCAATAAAAAAAAAAAAATAAATAAATAAAATAAAATAAATAATTAAAAAAAAAAAGAAAAAAAAAAAGAAGAGGGCTAGTCTCATCCATTGAATATTTTGAAATATTCAATATCAATAAAGCAAACATCAAGCTGGAATGCAGTCTGTTTAAGTTCTTATTTCTTATGCACTAAAATAACTAAAATTATTGCTGTTTTATATAAAGATATATTTTATTGTAATGAATTGAGTCTTGTAGCGGATGCAATCACTGTTAAGGGTTTACGGAAATGAGAACATGGAACAAAGGCTTGTACGATGAAAACACAACACTTTGAGCCTGAACAAGGTCACACGAGGGGCTCAAATAACAACCCAAAACAACTGTGATTAACAAGAACATGTGAGGGCCACATCCAATAATGTAAGAGTGTGGAAACAGGACATAAACCATAATAAATGCAGGTGTGACAAATAAACAAAGTCAATGTCAAATGCAAACCCTGAAGAGCATGCTGCATGCTCCAGCCCTTTGCGTGAGTGGACCTTATGACTGGCATCATATTATTCCAACAATTTTCTTAATGATAATATTATGGAATGCATTTAAGAATAAACACTATGGCCAAATGTTTAATGGAAAATTTAGATTTACATTTATTCATTCAGCATATGCTTTTATCCATAGAGACTTGCAAATGAGGAAATACAAGCAAAGCGATGCATCAAGCAGAGAAATATACAAGTAGTGCTACTATACAAGATTTTTAATTGAGTGCTAGAGTAGCAAAGTGCACAGAGTAGAGGTGTAAGAGCAGGTCTAAGTGCAGAGGTTTTTATTATTTTTTTAAGTGTTTGTTATTTTTAAGTTAGGGGTTAGTTAAATAACTGGCACCCTGTACAGCCTTGTGCCCGGAGCACCCTGGGATAAGCTCCAGGTTCCCCGTGACCCTGAAAAGGATTGGATTGATGGATGGATGGATGGATGGATGGATGGATGGATGGATGGATGGATGGATGGATGGATGGAGTAGCTAAATACTAGGTGGGTCTTTTTAGTTGACAGATTCTGCTGTCTGGATTGAGGTTTTATTTACTGCCGGTTGGATTATCACTGTTTACAATACCATTGTTTATTTCCTGTATTAGTCCTAGTCCTTTTGTTGAGAAAATGCTAATTGTATTATTATTTGTGTCTTGTGTTACACAGTTGTATTCAATAACAGTAACAGAAACAGAAAGGGATTTTTTCATTTAAAACACAGTATATGGAACATGCGATTTTTTTTCTTATTGATACTGAGAATTTTTCTGTATTAAATGTGACTTGCATGTAATGACAAGAATATTTAATCCTGTATTTATATGAATCAAAGATTTTGTGGTAGTGCTGTAAATAAATGTTGACTATGACTATAAAATATGTGCACTTTATTATTGTCTGTATGTTGTGTTATACCATCGTTTAAATATAAAAGGAGGTTAATAGGAAGAGTTCGTAAATGGTTCAGCTCAGAGTTTAAATGCGGTGCTATGTTAAAATGTGAATAATACAAAGATGATTGGCCAGGGTGTACCCCTCCTTGTGCCCGACGCTACCGGGGATAGGCTCCAGGTTTCCCCGTGACCCTGTAGTGAAGGATATGTGGTATAGAAGATGGATGGATGGATGGATGGATAATACAAGAATTTAATGTCAGGTGCTGACACACAAACAACTTGCATATACATGTACACATGACTAATTCCTCGAGACATGAGAGATATCGAAAAACAAGGTGGGACTCATTGCATTACTCATTTTCTTTTATTTCTCCCTGATTGAGAGTGATGAAAGAGCTGCTCCAATATAAGACGGCACAGTCCAGAGCTTGATTTTAAGAGACAGAAAAAGATCTGATTGTTGGAAACCAGTTTATTTTAACTCTCAATAATAAAAAATCAGAAAGAGTAGAGTAGAAAAAAATATCACCATGCTGCATTTACATTATACATGTTATACATTTTTATAATTTTTTTCTCCTTCACAATGACTTTTTTGTTCTAAAATGTTATTCAGACGTGAAGTACATATGTTGTGCATTGTAAATCATTCACTTAATTTGAAATAAAACATACGCTTTGTCTGCTTTCATTGGAAATTCCCCATAATGACTTATTTATTCATTATGTATCCATATTGTTGGTGTTAATTATTCTTATGATTATTATGCTTATGATTCTTCTTCTTCTTCTTCTTCTTCTTCTTCTTCTTCTTCATAATAATAATAATAATAATAATAATAATAATAATAATAATAATAATAATAATAATAATAATAATAATGTATTGTTGTGGTTAATAACAAGAATAATAATACAAATAATAATAATGATAATACTAATTTCTTCTTCTTCTTCTCCTCCATCCATCCATCCATCCATCCATCCATTCATCTTCTATACCGCTTATTCTTTTCCGGGTCACAGAGAACCTGGAGCCTATCCCAGAGGACTCTGGGCACAAGGCGGGGTACACAGTCACACACTATGGACAATATGTAAATGCCTACCTACAAAAAATTGAGAAGAAGAAGAAGAAGAAGAAGAAGAAGAAGAAGAAATTATGTATTGTTATTGTTCATAATAACAAACAACAACACCAATAATAATAATAATAATAATAATAATAATAATAAAACTATTATTATTATTATTATTATTGTGATTATGATTATTATTATTATTATTATTATTATTATTATTATTATTCACCTTATTATTTTGCTTAAAAAAAGCCTGGAGAGTATCCCAGGGAACTCGGGGAACAAGGTGTTCACACAACCATTCACACACTACAGATAATTTGGAAATGCCAACAATGCAATTGGAAAAGCAAACTCCGCACAAACAAGGCGGTGGTGGGAATCAAACCCTCAATCTAACCCTCAATTATATTGCCATTTTTTTTTCCTTTTTACAGGAAATGTATATACATTTCAAACAATTCCAGTCACCATGTCCTTATATCATGGGAATATAATTATTTACTCTCATGGCATGAGGCCAATATGTGAGGTGAGAGACATTTTTGAGAACCCTTAAACTGCCAGCCAACTCTACATTGGTTTTCACACTGCTCTTGCAAAACACACACACACACACACACACACACACACACACACACACACACACATCAACAGGTGGGAGCAGTTACCTCCTGTGTCTTTACCTGTCTATCACACATATTTCCATCCTAAGGGAAATCAGATAAATGTGGCAGTGAGAATAACTTTCACACTGAGGGGGCGGGGGAGATTGTTTGACCTTTACATGTGAAATTTTGGAGTCATGAGACAGGGGACATTTCCTTATTTGCTAGCATTGTTTTTTTGTGCAAACTTTTACAGTGACTACAGTAGCAATATATATATATATATATATATATATATATATATATATATATATATATATATATATATATTCCTTATTGTCCTAATAAAAAAATGACATGATGCTTCATTTATTCTCTCTCTGTTTACAAACGCTGCATATATACAGACGTACATTAATTCTGAACATATAAAAATTTCAAATGCATCATCATGGCACATGCAATGTGTTGCGTTTGAATTAGATAATTAAACTGCAAGAAAAAAATAACATTTTTAAAAATAACAAACGTCCAACTGTCTTCCAACCTTTCAATAATTAGTTCAAAAATACTTTGTACAGTATTTACAAATACATGTTTTACAATACTAATTACCAAGAATGGCAGGTCAATAAAGTCAAATGGCAGGTCACTTTATTTTTAAAAAAATCTGCAGTGTGTGAGGTAAATTCTGATTTCATACAGTAGACGGCACACTCAGCCCACCATATGCGTCTTTGCCTCTAATGACAGAAGGGCACCATAACACACCGCACAAACCCCATGATGCACACACACTCTGACCGAGCACTGACCCTGCAAACACTCTTATTTGTTTAGCACACTGTGTGCCCCATACACAAACACAAACACACATACACTAACGTCTTGTCAAAACCCTTCTTCTTCATGTCTTTACCCCATGGCTTTCCGTGAGCACTGCTAACCCACATAGCTGTTTCAGAGTCCATTTTCTGTCTGCCTCTGTGTGTATTGTATAATTGGGTTTCTCATGTTCTTATATTCTGCAATATATTGGATTCCCTTGACATTGTTGGTTAAATACTGCAATATTGTGTCTACTTTTATAATATCAAGAACACCATGATTCATTATCAGTCACACAGACACTTATCTGGGAAATCAGACACTGAGGACAATGGTCAATAGCATAATTTGTGATTTACTAAAAGTGGAAACTGCAGCTTCCTGTAAAATCTGCATTGCCAAAGTTTATATTAGCAAAAAGAATATGAAAACAATATGTTATGCAGCCTTTGCATGTGTGTGAGTGTGTGTGCGTATATGGTGGAAAAGGAAGGCAGCTGGCCTGACAAGCCTGTGCGGGCGGTAGGATTGTTATTGAAATAACACAGCCGTCCTGATTGAGATGTATTTAGTTTAGTCACTGATGCATTGCTTGCTTTATTGAACGACCAAGCAGCCTAATCAAAACCAAATTATCTCCATATCATAAACACAAACACTGCTGGAGACAATGGAGGCAAGAATTCTTGCTGGGTGATTTGTGTATGTCAGTAATTTATCAAGTGGAGCACAATTTATTTTTATTGTTTTGAGCATAAATCAGTTGTATTACAGCTGATGTTCCCATGGGGCCAGGCTTATGTGTGTTTGTAATGGGTTTGTAGCCCTTGTTGGTACAGATGACCTGGTAAGATTGACAACTTACCACACAGTGACAATATTCTAAAAAAATATTATAAACAAAATATACTACCCTAAGTAATATTAAATTAAACTATCATTAACAACTCATGATTTTAAAATAAAAAAATATATATAATTTATGTGTAATTAATTTATGTAAAGCAAAGATATATACAGTGCCCTACACTAATATTGGCACCCTTGGTAAATATGAGCAAAGAAGGCTGTGAAAAATTGTCTTCACTGTTTAACTTTTTGTTGTGTTTTAAAAAAAAATAAAATAACAAAAATGGATATAAAACAATCCAAAAACAACACAGGTTTATCCAAATATAGGTTCACAACAATTATTGGCACCTAATGAATTCATATGAGAAAAATATATTTGAAGTATATTGCCATTGTTATTTAAAAAGAAAAAAAAAAAAAAAGTACACCTGGGTGACTAGGAAGAGGAAATTGTTCAATCATGACTTCTTGTTTCACACTGGTAAAAAAATATGAGGGAACACACAGGCCAAATTCCCTTAGTCTTTCATAACAATGGGTGAGACAAGGAATATAGCTGTGATGTGCAGCAAAAGGTTGTTGAGCTTCACAAAATATGAAGTGGCTATAAGAAAATAGCACAAGCATTGAAAATTCACATTTCTACCATCAGGGCAATAATTAAGAAGTCCCAGTCAACTGGAAATGTTATGACTCAACCTTGAAGAGGATATGTGTCGGTTAAAATGGATATATGGTTTAGGATATATGGTATAGGATATATGGTTCAAGTGGCCAAAAAATCTCCAAGGATCACAGCTGGAGAATTGCAGAAGTTAGTTTCGTCTTGGGGACAGAAAGTCTCCAAAACTACAATCCAAAGTCACTTCCATCAGCACAAGTTGTGTGGACGCATTTCAAGGAAAAAAGTCTCGACTCTCATCCAAAAACAAATTAAAGCGTCTTCAGTTTTCCAGACAATACTGGAACACCAAATGGGATCGGGTACTATGGTCAGATGAAACCAAAATAGAGCTTTTTGGCAATAAACACCAGAGGTGGTTTTGGTGCACACGGAGAGGTAGCCATATGGAAAAGTACCTCATGCCCACGATTAAATATGGTGGTGGCTCTTTAATATATGGAGAGTGTTTTTTTTTTTCTGCCAGAGGATCTGAATATATTGTTAGGACACATGGAATCATGGACTATCAAATATCAACAGATATTAAATGAAAACCTGACTGCCTCTGCCAGAAAGCTTAAAATGGGCAGTGGTTGGATCTTCCAGCAGGACATTGATCCAAAACATGCATCAAAATCAACACAAAAATGGTTTACTGACCACAATATCAAGGTCCTGCCATGGCCATCCCAGTCCCCTGACTTGAAACCCATAGAAAACCTGTGGGGAGAAATGAAGAGGAGAGTCCTCCAGCATTTACCTGGAAATTCGAAGGCTCTGGAGAGATTCCGTATGGAGGAATGTGAGAAGATCTCTTGTCATGTATTCTCCGAAATTATCAGGCATTATTGAAGAAACTGCTTTATTGGCAAAGGGAGGTAGCACAAATTATTGACTAAAAGGGTGCCAATAATTGTTGCACAACGATATTTAACAAATAATTTTTGGGGATCAACCTCTGTTTTGTTTCCAATTGTTTGATATCCATGTGAGTTGAGTATGTGAGCAGACAAGTTGTTTCAATAAATAAAACAAAGTGCAAAATTGTTTCATACTTAATTTATATTATATATATATATATATATATATATATATATTTTTTTTTTTTTATTTTTTTTCAGATAGCCTTTAGGAATGCCTTTTACAAAAGAAGAATGTGTTGAAATCATTCTCATGGCTGGATAGGGAAGCAGTCACAAATTAAAAAAAAAAAGACAGGAAGTGTTGCGGACAAACTGAGAAGTGGACGTTCACGAACATCCACTTATAAAGTCACAACCGATGTGGTGCAGGCAAACAAAACAGTTTCCTATGTATTTTGGGACATTTGGGACACCATGTATTATTATTATTGTCATTATCATTATCATTATTATTGTTGTTGAAAATTATCCACACAAGTGGATAATAAATATAAGTCTTACAAAACTACCCTATTAACAGTGTACCACAAAAGCTTTACTACAAAATCACCAGGAGCCACTTTGTGCTGTCAGTAGTTAATGCTGGGATAATGGTGATGAGTCACACACTGATTTTATTAAAAGAGGTCCAGCAACAGTTTAGATTATTCTGTTCATATGTTTGTGCCAGATTATTTTTCATATCATGGATGTGGTTGGAGGTCATTAAACATGTGTTAACTCTTTCTGATTAAAAGGTATATTATCGCTATGACAATAAACCACTCGTACTGCAGGTAAAGAGTCCTGGAATTATGATTATTCATGCTGAAGTGCACACTGATGACTGATGGTATGTATTAGCAAAGCTAAAGTGGTATATCAAATGACTGGGACAATAAAGCCATCTTAAAGTGGCATTCGTTTATTGTGTCTTGGAGAATAAAAACCTGAAAATGGTGGAAAAGGGAGACATTTAAGAAACTGCTGAATATTCTAATTGGAGGATGTTTGGAAGAAGTGATTCTACAGTTTAAGGCAACACTCAGTGAAAACAAACACAGAGCTAAAAGATTGCTCCAGTTTTAATATGAATGTAAACCTATTTATTTTCTATTATTGAATGTAATATACCACGATTAAAATTGCAAGGCCAGTATAACAAATAAATAAATATCATCATCAGTATTATTATTATTATTATTATTATTATTATTATTATTATTATTATTAAAAGAGCCATATGATGATATTGGATCCATGTCCAAAGTGGGTCATTGCTTTAAGCTTGTGCTGTGGGCAGTGCTATTTATTTGACACTTACTCCTCTGACACACACACTCACCGCCATGAACTTCAGATAAACCTTGGTAAGCACAAGCATGAGACATGGCTTATACATGACTGGTCTTTTGGACATTTAGCAAACACACACATACACACACACACACACACACACACACACACACACATACATATATATATATATATATACAGTATATATATACATATATATATATACAGTAAGTGTGTCTTGCCTACAGTCAAGCATGTTGGTGGGAGTGTCATGGTCTGGGGCTGCATGAGTGCTGCTGGCACAGGGGAGCTACCGCTCATTGAGGGAACCATGAATACAAACATGTACTATGACATACTGAAGCATAGCATGATCCCCTCAATTCGGAGACTTGACCACAGGATGGTGGTTCCAGCATGATAACAACCCCAAACATACCTCCAAGACAACCACTGCCTTGCTAAAGAAGCTGAGGGTGAAGGTGATGGACTGGCCAAGTATGTCTCCAGACCTAAACCCTATTGAGCATCTGTGGGGCATCCTCAAACGAAAGGTGGAGGAGCACAAGGACTCTAGCATCCACCAGCTCTGTGATGTCATCATAGAGGAGTGGAAGAGAACTCCAGTCGCAACCTGTGAAGCTCTGGTGAACTCCCTGTCCAAGAGGGTTAAGGCAGTGCTGGAAAATAATGGTGGCCACAAAAAAATATTGACAATTTGGGCCGAATTTGGACATTTTCACTTAGGGGTGTACTCACTTTTGTTGCCAGTGGTTTAGAAATGAATGGCTGTGTGTTGAGTATTTTGAGGGGACAGCGAATTTACACTGTTACACAAGCTGTACACTCACTACTTTACATTGTAGCAAAGTGTCATTTATTCAGTGCTGTCATATGAAAGATATAATCAAATATTTACAGAAATGTGAGGGGTGTACTCACTTTTGTGAGATACTGTATTTTGTTTGGTCCTGAAATTTCTAGTGTCATGTTGAATGTTATAGAACCTGAGTGTGTGTGTCACTTCATCCTGCGAAGGATTTTTAGATCAGTTTCCCTTTGGCCTACGTTATCACAGACCAACAGCTGGTGCAGCCTATAGGAGGACAGGAGCAATATTTTTATTTATTTATTTTTGTTTGTTTTTTTTGCATCTCCCTCCTCTTTCACCCAGAATTAATCCTGACATATTGACCCTCAGCTAAATTCACAGTGCCATGGTGTGGTCTGTAGTACAGATTGGGGACAAGTAATTTAGTCAAAAAAAAAAAAAAAAAGCAAACAAAAAAAAAAAAACACTATGTGTTAGTCATGTCTCCATGCCTGTCTGGATTAACACAAACTATTAGGAAGGAAGGGGAAATGTTCAAAGCATCACCTGAAAACTAGGACACTCCCAAGCAAGAAAGGAAACTCAGGAGAGATTAGCGTAAATGTATTAAAAAATCATCCTAAAGAGATGATTTTTGAGAATAGAAATTCCATGGAACCTTGAGTCCTATCTGCATTTACCCACTAGGGGCTGTAATGACATACAGAGAAATAGGGATTACATGATGCACACATGTTTTCCCTTTATTAAATTTACAGTACCTTAAATATTGTTTTCATGTTCTCAAATGTTAAACATTTCCTTAGGAAAGCTTTTGTGGCCATGATACATTCATTTATTTTGAAATATACCAATACAAAGTTTAATACAAATCACAGTTAACCTATAATGGAGCATTTTTATCCTGGTGATAGTGGTCTCTTTCATATCATCACTTTTGCATGGTGATGATGAGAATGATGATGATGATGACCATTATTATTATTATTATTATTATTATTATTATTATTATTATTATTATTATTATTATTAGTTTTAGTTTTAGTTTTAGTAGTAGTAGAATGCAGTTTTGATTAATATTACTTACACTAAGATTGAAATGGGTTTTTCAGTGTGTTTACAGATACAGAGAAGCAGTCTTATAGTAGATCTGTAAAAAAAAAAAAAAAAATACAGATAAATGCATACAAAAATAAATAAAATAAACTATGTTCTAACCTAAAGTTCACAATCCATCTATTATTCACTCAATAGAGTGCCTTTCAATAAAATATCATTGCTAAAAACACTCAAAAGGCAAATGTTTTTCTGCAAATGTTCCGTATTTATCTGCCTAATCGTATTTTTAGTTCACTTTTATCTCCCCGTTATTTACTCCATTCCAAACAAAGTGCCGCTCTGAGCTTTTAAAACAGGGTCTCAGCACAGTGACATCACTAATCCATTTTGAAAAAAAAGCCTTCACCACAAAACATTTATAGAGAAACCTTTTCCTCGTTTTTTTTTTTTTTTTTTTTTTTTTTTTCAGGTTTTATGTCCTGTAGAGGACCAAACATACATATGGGAGCAATGCAACAAACTCAGCATGAATAGTTCATATGCTGAAATGTTGCTCATGTGTCCATTTTCATAGTTCAAGTCATCTAAATGGAAGGATGCTCCTCTTGCCCAAAGGTCAAACATGGTTTGGGGGGAAAGGGGTTATATATTTGCTGTTCTTTATATGTTTTCTCCTTGTGACTGAAAATTTGTACATGCAAGCAAAGAGATAATGGACTCTGAAATTTCGGGGAAAGTCTTTCTATTTCATTAATGGAGATGTGTATGTACACTTAATTAGATTACATTTTTAAAATAATAACTGTAAAGAAATCAGATTTTTAATCCATCTTCTATACCGCTTATCCTTCCTTCAGGTCACGGGGAAACCTGGAGCCTATTCCAGGGAGCATCTGGCACAAGGCAGGGTACACCCTGGACAGGGTGCAAATCCACCGCAGAGCACAATCACATACACATTCACACACCCATTCATACACTACAGACACTTTTTACACGCCAATCAGCCTACCATGCATGTCTTCGGACTGGAGGAGGAAACCGGAGTACCCAGAGGAAACCCCGGGAGCACGGGGATAACATGCAAACTCCGCACACACATGGCCCCGGTGGGAATCGAATCCCTGACCCTGGAGGTGTGAGGCAAACGTGCTAACCACTAAGCCACAGCACACCCTTTTTTACTTTTTTTTTTTAATTTAAAATTGGAAATAAAAAAAAGGTTTTAGAATTTTGAATTAAAAATGAAAGATTATAAAAGTAAATGTTCAGTATCTTGAATAATTAATATTCAAGACTCTATTCAAATGTAAGCAAACATGTGAATCTGACCATGGTTAACTGCTTTGTACAAAAGGCACAAATTGTCGCGTACATGCCAGCTCTAGTGCACACTGTCATTAAAGCAAAAGGGGGACATACCAAATATTAAGAAACTCAGAAATTCATGTAAATATTTTAAAGATTCGACCTTTCACTCTAGTTGTTGTCAGTAATATAATTTGCAATGCAAATTGTTGTATTAAATTAGAAAATAATGCAAAAAAGTGTTCTCAGACTTTTGGACCCCATATTTATTACATAAATATTTATTGATCTAAAGATAATAAAATAATGCGATCTTTCATCATTTTTTTGTGGCTGGTCTTTAACACTAAATCATGAGTTCTGAATCTAGGACAGCATCCTAATCCAGGACATGAGAAATGAGACCAGATGTAAGCAGTTGTAAAGTGAATACAGCACTGAATATACATACAGTGTAAATACATATGGTACACATATGTTAACCTCTACAAGTGAGCAACTCAGGGTCAAAGACAGTCCTGTGTATTGGTTTTATTGTGATGTACTTATGATGCTACACTAGTCGTTTTGCACACTTGTCTTATACTTACACTATTTTCCTCTGTTTTGTATTTCAAGTGACATGGCAATCCTGGGGGCACAATATGTATGAATACATGTATATGAATGGGACTACTAAAAAAAGAATCAACCTGCTACAGTACAGTATCTGGCCATTAGGGGGCAAACAAATGACACAGACTGCACTGCATTTAGAGTAAAACACAAATAGCCATGATTCTGACACAATGGGGGTGTTGTCTAGCCCATGAGAGTAAACACCTACCGGCTTGGGAGAGAAGAACTCGGCGAAAGATGCTTTTAATAAGAGCAGATTAGCACCGTGCTGGCTTGGATGGCACACACATGCACAAAGATGTAGAATTCTCTCGCACACGCACACACAATGCAGTTAGTAGCCCCTATATCTCACTGTGCCTAAGCTTTTGGACTATCTCAGGCTCCCATTGAGCTAGAAGTGAAACTCTGCTTTTGATCCTACAAGTGAGGGCCAGAGAGAATCAAAGAGACAGGACAGTCCATAGAAAATGGGTTTGAAAAAATAAAATGCAGGACTCCTGCAGACCTAGTGTTAGCCTAGAGCTATGAGAAGTGCTTGACTTTTCTCCCACACACCTGCATCATTCTTTTACCCTTTGCTCTGTATCTATGATGGCAAACTCCACCTCAATGCCCCAGCAGGGAACTGGCACCAACCACATGTAAACCGAGAGGTCATCCTCAGCACGTTTTCTTTTTCTCATCCTTCAGTCAACCAGGAAAAGAGCACGATTTTCACATGGGATGAGCCAATCACTGGATTTCAAGTCGTTAATAACAGAGAAATAGCTAGAAGTAGCGTGAGAGAGAAAGTATGGATATTGCATTAATACTTCAAAGAAAAGGTAAATCAGCAATCTAGAAATACTGAACAACATTTGCAGACCTTGTTGCTGAATCTTTTTCGCACTTTACAAAATGTTCCATTTGAGCAGAAGTACGAACATGTACAAGATTTCTACTTCATTTACATATCAAGCTGTCAAGGAGATCATTCAAATGGATCAGCAGCATTCAACGTGACATGTAAAGGACAAATTCATACATGTTCAAGCAAAGAGTTAACATACTGAAGAAATATGGTCTAATTACACTGGCCAAATGCCAAACATCTAAGAAGGCAGACTCGTGTATTTTCTCACAAATGGTATGAGTAAGCGGTTGAAGATGGATGGATGGATGGTATTGCTATGTATTGATAGCCTCATAGTATACATCAGTAGTTTCAACATCTTCAAGTAGCACTCAAACATTTTGCAGCTAGGGACCCCTTTAATTTGTTTAACATTAATTTCATGGACCTCCTTAGTACAAATGTACTTTATGAACATAATCCAACTATTTAAAACATTAGTCTCATTACTGAAATAGGTGCAATAATATTGTGGCTATTTATTGGGGATTTAGAGATTTTACTTTATTCCTGAACCTTCCAGTAAAAGAACATGGGGCCATGCTGGCATTATTTATAGGCCTACTTGTTTTGGAGTTATTGAGGTTTGAAGTAAACCCATTCATTTCATGTGGGCTTTGAAATAGACTAATAACTATAATGACTCAATTATAATTGTAATAACTTTGATAATAGTGGACGGCGGTTGTGCGATTTCATATCTTCAGAAAAAGGAGGCAAGACCACTCAGAAAGGGTTTATAGTAAAACACGTGTAAACACTCGTGTCTTATTGGCTGACAGCTCTCAATTCTGCCAAAGCTAATTCTAGCTCACACAGTCAGTGTGAGGAAAAATGGAAATACGCCAATTTTTCTTTTTAACCAGTAAAGGGGTTAAAACTGAAACAGTAATATACTCTTATGCTGAGCAGGAAAGCAAGTTGTGTAAATGTCAGTATGAGTTCCAGTTCATGTGAACATGATATGAGCAGAACATAAGGAAAGATAATGTACTTTACATGGCACTATAGCAGCTAAATCCATAGCTTAGTTGTGCATAGCTAGTGACACCAAACTAGCCTAGTTAGAAAAGTTTTATATTTTATCGGTGTTAGGCTGATTCGCGTGTCTAAAGTGTCCGTAGTGTATGAATGTGAGTGTGTATGTGATTGTGCCCTGCGATGGACTGGCTGCTTCCTGGGATAGGCTCCAGGCTCCCCGTGACCCTGAAAAGGAGTAAGCGGTTGAAGATGGATGGATGGATGGATGGACGGTCTAGTAGTCCTACAAACAGTGACAACACCCGAGGCATGTTTTATGATCAATCCAATCAATCCAACTTTTGCATGTCATACATTGACACTTCATGGAACATAGAACTACTGAAAGAACTATGACTTTCACTTTGGAGTGTATTTTTTTAGGTTTGATAGTTTTTGAAGATAAAGCAGTAATCATTAATCAAATTGCCATTTTAAAGTATTAATTAGTAATCAGTAGCGGATTACCTTTTTCGAGTAAATTACCCAACACTGATTGTGACATTGTCAGCTGTTGAAAGCAGAATAAAACTTGATTAATTGGCAAGAGTCAATATTTCCTAAGATTTACTGAATCCAGTGTTCTCCACCATCACATACATAAAGTATCCAGTAGATTACTACTACTCTTCCAGACCACCAATGGATTGAAACAGAGGGTGTTAAATTGACTAACATACAACTGTAACCTTGGACCTATTAGCAGCAGGTTTTAAGACATTTTAATGCAGTTCTGCCCTCTGCGATGAGTTTGCCATTAGCAACATTAGAGAAAACTGCAACACATAATAGTTTCATTATGGTGATGAATTTTTTGAGCAGGGAGCTTGTTAGGTTGATGTTTTGGGTTAATGTAGCTGCTATTGATCCATGTATTTATGCATCCCACAAGCCTACCACTGGCATCTAATGCACCAGCTGAGAGACTTTTACAAAAAGCCCAGATTCTGTGTTCGCCTGGGTTTTACATATACCTTCTCTGTGTGCGTCTTATCAGGCATACTCACATGTCCAAATCCTATGTCTGAGGAACTGCATATCCACAGTCTACTATATGACTGTGGTCCATCAGAAGGGTGGTACCAAAGAAAGACATCACATGTGTATTAAAACCGCCCACACATACATACATACATACACACACAAGAAAATACATGGAACATAAACCAAGGATAAACTTTGACAGGGCACAAATAATTTCTTCCCCAATGGACAATTGAGAGACAGAGAGAGAGAGAGAGAGAGAGAGAGAGAGAGAGAGAGAGAGAGAGAGAGAGAGAGAGATGATGGGCAGCTGATATTGATTGGCTGATGCACAAGGTATGGTCTTTTTTTTTTTTTCAGGGGATTGCCAGTGGCTTGTGATTGAATACACTTGATGAATAAATGCATTACATGTCTCCCTGAGTTTTTATGTGGGAGTTAAGCATGCCTGTGTACTGCTGTTATGTGCTAATATTTTCTCCAGAGGTGCTGAGAGAGATAGTGTGTCCAAAGGGCAAAACATAATGAGTACATCAAGTTAGTAAGTCCAAACTAAATTTGAGTTTCATCTGTGCATGTATAAATGCTAATGTTGTTCAAAATGAATTTATATGAGCAAGGTCGATGTGACTGGAGATCATGCAATTGAATATTGTCACAAATGAGGAGTCATACAGTGTGCAGTCATAACTAAAATTCTTTAATGAAAAATCCAAAACACAAGGCAGAAGAGTAGTCAAAAACAAGCAATGGCCATAAACAATCGATTGTGCATAAGGCAAGAATAGGGACATACACTTTTAAAAAATGATAAAAGGAAGAAAGGGGAAAAAAGGTTTAAACTAGACAACAATTAAAAGAAAAACCCTCAGAATTATCAGTCAGAAGAAAGAACAATTCTTTGCAGTGAACATGAGAAATGTGAATGCTTGAATGCACTAAGAGATGATTAAATAAACAGGAAACTGGAGTGTGTTAGACTTGAGATGAGTGAGAGTTGAATAGACAGGACTGGATTGTGTACTTGTAAGGTGGCTTTTAGAATGTTGGTAGAACTAGAGATGACAAATATGAGTGATGTCATAAGAACATACATAAGAACATTAACCCCACACCCAATACCAACATCAACCTTTTATACAATTTGAGTGGTTATAAATTGTTACGAATTTGCTTGCATGAGACAACGTTGTTATACATAACTGAAGCTCCAAAAGTAAAAATAACTGCCCAAGTTCTTTCCATCATCTAAAGCTCTGTTTTTTCAATCTATATTATGAGGGAGCACTATCAAATATCCTACTCATTCTCTCTTATAACCTGATCTCTACAGTTTAATTTGGAAATGGTCTTGATGAATAGCGTATGTTCTTAAAAACTGACACACAAGTGGGTGATTACACGCACATGCAAGCTTAGTTGCCTAGCACTTTCAAAATCTCTTCTTTGAATACTATCACCATCAGTCATCCCAGGGCTCTTTTTAACATGGCACGTCTTCGCTGAATGGAAACATATCTGTCAACAGTCCATTTAGACACATCCAACCTATCCATCTCTCTGTCTCTCTCTAGTCCACAGAAACTCTCTCAATCTCCTTGTCCCTCTCGTCTCTAACAGAGTGTGTAGCCTTTATATACTGTATTTCTCTACACCCCCTCTCTTGTCTCTGCTCTATAACTTCCTCCCAGACCTTGTTTCTGTCTATTTTGACACAGTGTCTATTACCACGTCTCTCATACACCGACACACTTTCACTCACTCGCACTTTCTGTGTCTGTGGGATGAGGGTTCTTTCCTAGCTTCCTCCGTGCTGACTCCAGAGTTTTTCACTCAGCCTGCTAAAATAAACCTCGCCAGGCCTAGGGCCCTGTGTAAATAAGCAGCGAGCTTGGCTTGCCCAACCATAGCCGAAATAACTGATGTAAGTGATTGCTCCTTTACCTCTCTGATTAAAAGAGCGGCCCGCAATACTATACAGGCACTAGTTCAGCCGAGCGGAAAAAGCCAACCCTCAATCTAGAGGAAAATAAGCGGTGGGGCGTTGTGATTGGCAGGGGCCCAGCGAAACAAAAAAACTTTATAGGTGGTGTGGGATTAGTGATCGTGCCTAGCCATGTTGAGCACTAGACTAAGGCTAATGTACTTTAAAGATCGCCTGATCCCTTCAAGGATGGATGCCACAGCATAGTTTGGGCACACGGTGATAGATTTCTTTGGATGCATTAAAGATGGCTCTGTTATAAGCCAGAAGAAAATCTGGTCAGACTGACCATGTGTCTTTATTTCCCATGGCACGTTCCACAAAATAATACACTTAGGTCAAAAGAAAGAGCCAACTGAGAAGATACACAACAGTACGCATGAGGTCAGGTCTAGTAGTAGAGCAGACTGAAGTCTGTTGCTGCTAGATGTTTGCCCTTTTACATTGAGCTTAGACCAATCTCACAATGATTAGGTCAAGATATGGAGCTGTTTCTATTTGTCCCCAATCCCCATTTGCTGCCTATGGTGACTGCACACACAACTGTGATCAGATTAACTCAGATTATTTTCGGAGATGTTGTTAAACACTAATAACATATTTTAATATTAAAGCAGCTGTCTCTCACAGGAAAATAATACAACTACAATTTACAAACATGAGACTCAGTGGGGTCCACCAAAAGCTGTATCTATACACATTTCAGCATGATTTTGCTGATCATGGGCATTTTACTGGCCATAGCTGCCACACTACAGGAGTTGCAAGCCCCATAACAGAAATGCCAGCTGCTCCACAATCACCCTCAGAGGCACATGAAGAGCATTGTTCATGGTGTACACAGGCATGTGGCAGCACTGGGCAGCTATGAGAAGAAGAAGAACAAGAAGTCTTTATTTGTTACATATACATTACAGCACAGTGAAGGAAAAAAAAAATTCTTCGCATATCCCAGCTTGTTAGGAACTCTGAGTCAGAGCACAAGGTCAGCCTTGACACAGCACCCCTGGAGTAGAGAAGGCCTTGCTCAAGGGCCAAACAGTGGCAGATTGGTGATGCTGGGGCTTGAAACCCAACCTTCTGATCAGTAACCCAAAGCCTTAACAGTCACCATTCAGGGCAAAGAGAGCTAAAAGAACAGAGTAGAGGGAAAGTCCATGGCATCGACAAAACAGCAGAAGAGCATGCAGAGCCGATAGTCAGACACAAGACAGATAAAATACAGATTATGAAAGTAATCAGGAGCTACAATTGACTACAAATGTGGATCTGGTTCGGATGACAAAGGCCAGGAAATGGCATTGCTTTCGCTTGGGCCTGTCATAGATTATCACAATTTTATAATCTGATAAACTACAAAGCAAACCAGCTCACTGATATAGTCAAGGTTTGAAGCCATATACTGTATAAGGAAATATGTAATGTTCAAATAGCTAACACATATTGAATTCATATTCACCCATTTTAAACATAAAGTTCACTGGGACATGTTTGTGTCCATATCTGTAAATTAGCAGTGATATATGAACACTAACATCTCAGTCATGTTCACAAATAGTCACGCTAAGGAACAAATAGAGGTCAGTTCTACAAAAAATTGTCAAATGACTGCTAAAACTCAAATGTTATTGTTCTATACTGTTAGAGTTTCCTCATTTTGCATCATGGTTCCCAGCTTCTGTTATTTTAAATTTTTATTCTATTCCTGTCTCTGTCCGAGTCCTGTCATTGATCTTTTAAACTATTTTGTTAACTTATTCTGTGTTGCTCCCTGATTAGGTTCTCTGTTTATACCCTATGTCTATTTTTTGTCATGAATTTATTGTTGAGAGTCTTGTTTTCATTGTACTTCCTGGTTTTGACCTTGGCTCATTCACCATATCTCTGATTATGGATTGTCATGTACTTTTTAAGGTTTTCTGCCTACTTTTGCCCATCACAATAGAATATATGATTGTTGGATTTGCCTAAATAGACACATGGCGCAAGCATTTGCTTCCAGCCTCATTTGCCTATCTTACATAGATAGATACACAATCAGGAATATTTAGCTAATTCTTTTTTCATACACCTCACAGCTTCATAGCTTCAAAGCAAGTACTCAATAAAAGGTTGAACTAACGCCCTGGCCAAGGATAACTAGACTAGAGTGTCACGATTTTCCCTTGCACAAAGCGCTGGAGCATACAGTCTGCTCTGAAACCCAAAGCGCAAGCTCAAAGCATGACATATCTAGTGACCCCGGCGAGCCTGCCCCAGCCTCATGCCTGCCCCTCGGCTCCTTGATGAGCCTGCTATCTGTTGAACAATGCCTGCCTTGGGAACTGGGGGGCATTTTTCCCAGAGGGTCAGGACCCGCGGGGTTGGGCGAGTGTTTTCTAGCGCTACAGGAGCAGAACCTTTGGGGGCGGTTGGGGGCTTTTGTCATGATTTTCCCATGTACAAAGTGCTGGAGCATGCGGCACACTCTGAAACCTGAAGCGCAAACGTGTGCTTCAGTGACATTGACTTTGTTTACTTCTGACATGTATTTTGTTTTGGTTTAAATTCTGCCTTTGCCCCTGTATTGGCAGTGGTTGTTCCCTTATGTGTCATCATAAGTATCAGCTGTTTTGTGTTCACCATTCATTATGTTTAGTATTTAAAACCCTCATGTCTCATTGTTCGAGGCAAAGTATTGCATGTATTGACAGTGCCAAGCCTTTGTTCATCATGTTTTGTTTCATCGTTTTTGATCTCGTGTCTCCTTTTTCATTTTGTGTTTTGCTTTGCCTTGTTTACGCCTGTTTGCTGATCGCCTGACCTTTTGACTGTTTTTGGACCACGCTTTTGATTCATGATTTGGATAAAGCTCTTATCTGCATTTGCATCCATCCTAACCTAGAAAACGTGACAGAGGCAATTTAATAAAATAAATAAAACAGTTATATAAATACAATTCATTTAGTGATAGGCGATTAATTTTTTTATGACCATCAAATACTTTATGAGCATCAATTAAATAATGGTGATAGAGCTTGTCTGAATAACAATTTTTGTACAATGTAAAAAAACAAACAAAAAAGGAATATGGAAAAATGGACGGGTGAGAAGTGCAGCTGATGAGTGGTGTATCCTCTAAGACACAAATATGGTTCTAGAGTATGAAGTGAGAAAGTCCTAGAGTACAAATTTCAAAACAATGTAAAATGGCAACGTCTCTACAGGTTGCAGAGTTTCTACACTTTTTTTTTTTTTCAAAATTTACCCAATTTCTAACATTTTTCTATTATTATCTGACTCACAAAGTAGCCCACAAAATAATATAATAATGACAAGAAATGTGCACAGACAGACAGACAGACAGACAGACAGACAGACACACACACACACACACACACACACACACACACACAGACACACACACACACACACACACACAGACACAGGCCACCTATAATAGTCTTTTGCTCGGACATCACAATCTCAGAGATATTCCCTTAAAATTATATGCATGTTGGGTTCAGGCAAAAAAAAAAGCATACACGTAGTCGGTGAACAAGGTAGCAAACAGACGAGATGGAGTAGTTGCTGAGGGATACTGAATGGGCTCCAAGGTGACCATGGTAACCACCAATCACTGCACTCTACAACTTCAAACCCCACAACCCACCTGGCCTGAGTATGCTTTTACCAGAGCCAAGTGCATCCTTCATATATACACACATTTGTACAAAATAATGAGAACTTATCCACCACAGATGATTGGGTATTACATGACACACTTAGTTTTAAAAGTTCAAATATTATATATATATATATATACATATATACATACATACATACACACACACACACACACACACACACACACACACACACATACATATATACATACATACATACATACATACATACATACATACATATATATACACATATACACATACAGTGGTGTGAAAAAGTGTTTGCCCCCTTCCTCATTTCCTGTTCCTTTGCATGTTTGTCACACTTAAGTGTTTCGGAACATCAAACCAATTTAAACAGTAGTCAAGGACAACACAAGGAAACACAAAATGCAATTTGTAAATGAAGGTGTTTATTATTAAAGGTGAAAAAAAATCCAAACCATCATGGCCCTGTGTGAAAAAGTGATTGCCCCCTAAACCTAATAACTGGTTGGGCCACCCTTAGCAGCAACAACTGCAACCAAGCGTTTACGATAACGTG
>JAFFST010013830.1:64434-75006 GCA_022414735.1 Noturus placidus | reverse complement strand
CGTTCCACTTCATGATTGTGTCCCACCTGTTGTTGATTCTTCACAAAAAATTACAGTTTTATATCTTTATGTTTGAGGCCTGAAATGTGTCAAAAGGTCGAACAATATAAAAACATACAACAACTCAAACGTGTATAGTGACATAATTTATCAATATTTATATTATGTCATATTGCCCAGCCCTAATCGGTAACACACAAGCATGCACACGTCCGTGCTGATGCTGATAACACATGCTGCTATATGTGCACCTGCTTTCTGCTCTTAACCCCACCCTCCTCGCATCCTTTATACTACCATGAAAGCATCATGAAACAAACATCTATGCAATCAACAAAAACAAAACAAAGAAAGAAAAAAAACAAAAAAACACTCCACTCCCTTCTATCAAACAACAGTGAGTGAAGATGGACGTGCCTGGTGTGGCCAAATGTGTATTACTGATAATATCTACACGAGGGTGTAGATGAGGGTTAAATCACAGATGAATCAAGAGTAAAGGCGTCTGTCCAGGGCATTTAATAATAGCAATGAAATGGGCCTCCTGAATATCACGAACCTACATGCACCCCCATCCATAACTGGTGCATTATGGGAAAATCAGGTGCTGGGAGATTTGAGATGATTTTTTTTTACAAAAATAATACATGAGAGACAGACAAGGAATCTGTACACTGCCGTAATTAGCAATAAGGACTATGTATGTGAGGTGCTACAGGTACAAATTACTGTCATTTCCTCAAACTAAATATATAAAATGATAACAGACTAAGTTGAACACCGTTCTCTGTATACCTCCCCTTCTTTTGCTCTCCATCTTAATTTTGCTCATAAAACTCCATATTCCCAGTTCACCCAGTTTCCAATGGCAACAGTTTGCAAAGACAGCTTTTTCACTCCCTGCACTGATAAGCAAACGAGTGTGAGGAAAAGAGTAAATTAAAGACATGTGTGATGAATTGAGCAGAGAGATGGCAGAAGGTAGCAGTCACAGATATCCTCTCATTAGATCAGAAAGAATGGACTTGGCCAGAACATATTTACATATGTGGTGCAGTGCCTACAGAAGAGCAACACATCTAACACATGCACTGTTATTTCTTTACGACATTAGCAGCCAAAGTTGTGCAGCTTCCATAATAAAGCAATCTGGCCATCTGTTCTATGACATACACATGGAATAAGACTTCTCTTCTGTATCAAAGTGTCAGTGTGTGCAATTCCACATCTGGTTAAAAGGGTTCTACTCTCAGGTCCTGTTTTGCAGCATAGATAAGTCACGACAATAAGAAACAACAGATTGCAGGTGTGTTTGAAGACAAGTCTACTCAGGACTCAATCAGTATATATCTTCAGATGTTTCAATGAAGAATTAAAACCAGATGTGAGCGTACCGGTGTAAATGAATGTGTGAAGTGTGTGTGCATGTGTGCATGCGCAGATGTTTAAATTTGCATCCAGTTCACCCCAAAGATATCAACCTGCCAGTCTCAGGCACGGGGGCTGGGGGGGGGGCGGGGGCATGAAATTAAGAAAAAAGCAATACCAAAAACAAAGAAACAGGCAGTCAAAATAAAAAAAAAACATTCTTAAAGTAAATCGTTCAAAAGACATTGAAAGAAATGGAAAAACTGAAAGTTGGTGGTCAAACTAAAAGAAATCCTGTTAAACAGAAAGCAAATGAACGAATATCAAAGCCTTGCAACATCCTACAAAAGTTCACAAACATTAAAGGAAATGGAAAAAAGGGAGGCTGAAAATCAAGTTAAGAACAAAGTGAATATTTTAAACTTAAAACATCCACAAAGTTGTGGCTTCCTCTCTGACACCTGGTTGTTGTGGTGTTAATTAAATGGCGTGTCAACTGGGGGGTATCACACCTGCGTGTAGAGGATACTGGGGGTACTTTGTCATTGCTAATGCAGTGCTAATTAAAAAAGGAAACATACCAAGGAGTTGAATTAATGCCAGTTTTTCTCCTCAGATCAGGAAGGCAGCAAAGCAGAGCATATGATTATTTTTTTTTTCTCCTTAACACTGGTTTCACATTAACTGTATGGGAATCCTGGAAAATCAGCACAAATTTGATTATACAGGTGTGAAGTTTAAACACGGGTGGTCTGGACACAAATTAGGACCTGATTTAATAATGAACACTCATGAGTTTTTTTTTTTTTTTTTTTTTTTTTTTTTTTTACAGTATACAATGCAATTTATTCAGGTTTAGGTGTCAATTTTAAGATGTGTAATGTAGAACAGTTTGGCTTATCCTAGACAGAGTGGCAGGAAGCCTGGATTCTATCCCATGGAACTCTGGGCTCAAGGTGGGTCACACCCTGGTTGGGGAGCAAACCCATTGCAGGGCACAATCATACACACCAATGCCAATCAGGCTACCATGCATGTCTTTGGACAGGTGGGGGAAACCCAAGTACCCAGCGTAAACCCCTGAAGCACAGGGAGAACATGTGAACATGCTCCGTGCACACAGGGTGGAGTTGGGATTTGAAACACCAACTAAGAAGGTGTGAGGCAAACATGCTAAGCACTAAGCCACCATGCCCCCAGGCATCATTTTATTAATACAAAATTTGTCAATGCGATTCAGGACAGCTACTTATGCAACATTTTATGCTCTCTTGCATTGTCCATGGATCCATCCATCCATCTCTCTCTCTGTCTAGGGGCGTGACCTCTCTGGTGCAGAAATGTAATTCCTTCATCAAAATCAGTTATGCCTGAATGCTTATGCAAAGTGAGTTGCTCCTTCCCACATCACATACAGTAGTTTCTCTCATTCAAACAGTAGCAAGCAAACAACAATTTTTTGATTCAGCTTTGACCATAATGGCAAGAAAGCAGTGTGCGACAGAGTGCAAAGCAGAAAATCTGCAAGAAAATAATGGAAGCACAATTCAATTTTGCCAAGCATGAGATGTAGTCAACATCGGGCCAATGACCTTCCCGACCAGTTGTAATTAAATCCATAAGTCACCCATAAACCTAAAATGTGTGTCTGATCTCAGGTGGGAAAGCAACAAAAACAAGTTATCAAACAGCTAATTATGATCAAATTCATTGTAACATGGATAATGAATGGATGACATGCTGGCCTTCTATTAGCTGTATCTGTATCTATATTTCAGCATCACTGTAGCAAATTGGTATCTAAGCAGGTAGTTTGTTAACATAACTAGCACGTTCATTATCATTTGCATCCTTAATCATGAAGTTACAAACTCTGTACTACTCGGCTTGTGATGGACACAGCTTTGGTGACGGGTCTTAATACTTTTGAAATGGCTGCTGTGTCTGCTCTCCATCCATCCTTCAAACCATCAGTCAACCCATCCACTAAAATCCTGTTAGATACTGATTTAGTCCTTGTGTTATTTTAAAGTAGGATGTTTAATAGCAAGGATATTATCTGGCTAGTGTCTTTCCGAGAGCTGATGATCACTACAAATCAACCTTTTGTTGAAGGCATTTCCCAACCGTCTGATATGAATCAACATCTAAAGCTCAATCTGTCTGTCTACTTTACACCAAGATGCTTTGTTCTGTTCCCAATATAACATCTTAACGTCCAACCAGTCGGTAGAGACAGACCAGATCCTCTGTTCTCTTACCCTAATCTTCTGTGCTCCGTCTTACTGATGGCCAGTATAGTGTGGTAAATAAACCAGACCTTTTATAAAGCAATATGTTGTTGATCTTTACCGCAAAGTTCCAGGCCATCATAGCAGCAAGGAATCTGCAAACTTACAAGCCACTAATTCACACAGGTTCTCAATCTTATTCATGGGATAGAATAGGTATTTTAGTGTTTTCCCTGCTCAAAACACCCCTCGTTCAATTAATCAGCTCAGTATTAGTCCTTTTCAAGTTGAAGTGGGTTTAACACTACAACGTGCAGGACAGGGGGAAACTCAAGGACCAGGGTTGTGAACCTGTGCACTACTTCATTCACAGCACTTCACATACGTCAATGTGTGCCTGAAGGAAGACACATAAAAGGATGAAATTGAGCTGCATTATTAGTAAACAACTCAACGGCCTGATTCCGAGCCTTTGTTTACTGTATTGCTCAACACAAGTGTTACTGGTTAATATGCTAGAGCAAGAATGATTTCCCCCACAAAAAAAAAATAAAATAAAATAAAAATTGTTATTCAGATCTGCATTCTTTTTGTTTTTCCTCAATGGGAGGCTTCAGCAGAAAAACTAATATCAGCTGTTAATATCAGTTAATAAGTGCTTTTTTTTTGTACACATCTCTCCAAGATGGGGTCTGGCACACACGATCATAACAGCGCACTGTTTCCTAAATGACCAATCTACCTTTTCCATTCCTGCTTCATCAGGAATGCATAAAAGAATAATTGTTGGACTGTGCAAAAATAGGCGATGACAGACAGATTTATTTGTAATCAACGTATCATCCTGTTACTATGACTTTGATTTCTGCCGGGGAACAGCTGTGTGAGGATGGGCAGTGAGGTTACTCCCTTCCTAATTCTCTCTCATTTCTACTTTGTCCTCTGAAGAGAGCTGATGATTCCATCTGGCTCTATTCTGAAGATGTAGCTCACATCCTAAAGACTTGCAGATGAGGGTCCTTTCCTACACCAATCACAATGAGCTGCTGCAAAATATTCTGGGCCAGAAAATGGTATTATGAGGAAACCAAAGGAAAAAGGAGAGCAGTGATTAAAAGTGTGTGCTTATGTGGGACAGAAGGGTGCATGTGTGACAATTTGTGAAAATCAGAGCAGATTGAAAATGACCTTAGATTTACTGTACATTTGGTGGATCAGAAAGTCTATTGTTGCTCACAAACACAGACAGTTCAAACTTGGTATAGAAAAAAATGTGTGTCTGTGAATATAAATATGTCACTACTCATCAGGAACACTGAAGAGGAACATTCTTTTCCACTGAGTTAGCACTCAACTCGGCTATAATTCACCCACTCACTTTGCTTGGTTCAGGCAAAGACAGCTACCAATATCAAAACCTATGCATGCTCAGCTTGAGCAATAAGTACAAATTAGTAACTCCAAATCAAAGGTATAAAACAATTGTGGGTCAGTGTTGTTGAGTACCGATGCAAACATCTTAACTTCATTTTATCATCATGACCGTAGCTGCGTTTTTCTTTTTTCAAAATAATGTAGTAATAATGCAAGCTTCTTTTTCCTCCAAGCTACAGTACATTTTCCCTTTTCAGCATTATTTGTGAACAAACAGATGACAAATTTTTGCATCCATCCAAAACCAAAGTCCAATACTTCTAATTACCTCTAATATTTCTAATAGAATGTGCATTACTGAGGAGAGTAACAGAATTGCACTACATTTAAAATAATACATTCTTCTAATGATTTGAGCATGGCCATATTCATCACTGTTTAAGAGAGGGAAAGATTCACACTGCAGTGGATACACTTTTTTTTTTAACTTATGAAAACTGGAAATTAATATAAATGTTTCTAGACCAAGACAACACACATTCAAGAAGTTCTCTTAAGTATACATTTTAACTAAGAACAAACCAGTAGCGGTAATGTTTCCTACAAGCACCAAATGGTTACTGTAAAACCTTGTATAAACCAATTTGTACTATGGCTGCCTTGACCACGGTGATGTTAAACACCAACTTAAAAGGGGTCATATCATGGTTTTAAACATTTTTAAATGTTCATTATTTAGTTTGTTTGAAAAACTCATTATTTGTCACATACTTTAGAATATTGCAGTACCTCTATTCACAGGCTGCCTGAAACGCTTCGATTTCTCCAAAGCTTGTCCTTCTGAAAAGCCCAGAGTGCTCTGATTGGCCAGCTGACCCGTTGCGTTGTGATAGGTCAAAAACCTCAAGGGTGTGTTTGTTGGAAATGTAACGCCCCTTGGGTTAGCTTCAGCTTCCAAGGTTTCTAAAGCGATTCATAGTTCATAAACAACATTGATTAGGATAATAATGTGATTAAGGTGTTTACATGAGTCGCTTTTAGTATACTCCTGTCCTGTTCCCGTTTTACATGTTTTAGATCATAATTAGATTAACAGCCCGCATCATTACTGAGCCATGCCATCTGACGTCCTTCCCGAATTTCAGGTATCCACATAAAGTTCGTCTTCATTATGGTACCGTATACAGTTTTGGGTTTGTTTTTTTAACGAACGCTTTAATTGCAGTTAATTATTTGTCATGCTGTATGTGCAAATATACAACTGCTTGAAGCTGTGGGTGTCCCCATACCGCATACTTACTGTCTGTATAGTAGCCGAGATACATGTATTTTTCCCCACTACAGGCCTATAGTAGGGAAGTATGCGGTTTGGGACACAGTCGAACTCTTGTTCGCCGCAAAACGTAAAACTGCTGTGTGTGATCGTGTCCTGTCGAAAAATGTAGTGATCTCACACGACATTCATAATGTGATTAAGGTGTTTACATGTCTGTAACACACATCCTTAATGTGATCAAAATCGGAGCACTCCACCGGTCTTAATTTGATTATTGCTTACTTTAAGTATGACCTTAATGAGATTAAGGTAATTAAAAATTGCTGTTTACATGGTAGTTTCTTAATTAGAGTATGGTCTTAATCGGGTTAAGAGTGGATTATTGTTGTCCATTTAAACGCACTGAGTGTGAGCCCAAGTCAGATTCAGAAAATGCGGATGATCAAGTGGAACCAACTTTGCAAAAACAACGTGAGCTGAATGTTTTACAGTGGTAAGTATTTTTTTTTTTTTTGTAACTCTCTTACCTTTCAGATATGATGTAAATTCCGACCCCGCCAACAGGATTTCACGTTGCTAAGTGCAAAACTATACTCTGTAAACAGCTTCTACAGCAGCTACTTCATAAAATAATCACACATACTTACAGGTTCTGATTCAGAAGCACAAGATTGTCCGAGCAAAGTGGGAACTGTCCCACTTTTCAGGAGTAGCCATTGTGTGTAGTCTGACTTCTACTTGCCCAGGTTCAGGAAGCTGTCCTCTGAAAAAAATGTGCTATGCACAAGCAAACGTTTGGGTTGTACTGCTCAGGAACAGCATTATAAACATCATTAACCACTGATTTCTAGTTTCATCTGTTTTCAGAAGGCTAAACAAAGGGGTTTTTCCCTTTGGGAAAACGTGCCTGCCTTTGGGCTGGATTATGCTAATAGTGCACACTGTGACGTAGACGTGTTACGGAAGTAATATCTGAACTTCGAACAAGGCATTTTGGGCAGATCTGGAGCAGTGCCCTCTGTTAAATAAAATAACTGCACAAGCACACATTACACATCCAAACAAAAGGAAAACATTAGAAATCATGGGGAGCTCATTAAATCTTTTGTTATTGGTGTTAATTATCCAGCTGGTTAAGTTATGAGGGTAATCAGGAGTGACAGCAGAGAGTTTTATTAATCTGATTGAACAGTGAATATCAAAATAGGTAACTGTTAAAATGTACATTGTGTTATTTTGTGTAATAAATTATCTGAAGAAATGAAAATAAAAACAGTTGCATTTCCTCCGTTTTACAAAGTAACTTCACTATAGCTAACTAATTTATCAAAACAGTATTTTGGTAGCTTCTAACTTGACAAGATACACAAATGATCTTCCTCAACACTGGAGGAGGTATAATGCCCAGATTTCTGTAAGGAAAGAAATGAAGCGTTGTTTGCCTGGCTAATCACTTCTATTTCCCCTGCCTCTGTATTTCTCTTTTCCTCCATTTCTGTTTCTCTGTGCATTTTATCACTTTAACCCCCCCCCCCCCCCAACCCTGAAGCCAACAAATTAATTTAAGCAGATCTGAGTTCTTTGACTGACCTTGCAAGAAGCTGATTTCCCTCCACCTCACATACTCTCTCTTTGTCTTATCTCCCTTACCTTTGCTCGGCCAGCTTTCTGGACTCAGCAGGCTTGTGAGGAGAGAAAAAAAAATATATGTTCCTGCATTTACAAATGTACGAAGCAGACATGCAGAATATTTACTACCACTGGTGCTTATCACAGTGCTGTGTGAAAATTTTTACAGTACTGTGATAAATTAGAATGGTCCCAATGAGAGATAACTGGTTGTGAGGCACCAATGCAATAACGTAATAATGAAAATAGCTGAAAGTTGTTTTTTTGTGTGTGTGTATGTGTGCGAAACCTATTTGAGATATGGTCAGCATTAACTGACTAACGCAGACTTGCAGATGGAGAAGTTGCTGTTATGTTAAATCAGTTACAAATCTTTGGGTCACGCAAGCGCGTTATAACTTTTCAAGCGATTCCATTAAAAGATCACTTTCAATTGTAAGTGGCCCCTTCAGAAATTGGGTTTCTAGTCAAAGGAAAAGATTATGTTTGAAAAGATAATCTAAATCACAGAACTTAAGAAAGAGTCTAGCCATGAGGTAACCATTTTACACACAAAATCCAGTGTCAATGTCAAGAGATAGAAGTGACTATTTTTAAAGGCAGTTTTTCACTCAGCAATTGTGGATTAGATCCCACAACCTGGATGTGGAAGTCTCTGCCAGCTGTTGTCACTGATCCTCTCATTGTCTCATTCCTTCAGCCAGATGGATTTCTCAGCACTGTTTGTTTTCACTCCTTTTTTCCTCCCTACTCCTCTCCTTCCTGTGAGTGACAAATACGAATTGCTTGTCTGAGAGAGGTGTCAAAGGAAACTACAATAGCTTGAGGATATAGCCAGTGACTTATATACAGTGTTATAACCACTGGTGTGTTCTGTTTTTTCTGATCTGGTGCAGACACATCCTATTGCTATTGATTTGTATTTTTTCCCCGATTATTTAAACCTTTCAGTATAATTGGAACCATTGTGCTGATCTGAAATGAATATGAAGCTTTTCTTTTTTTTACATACATGGGAAAGCTTTCATAACTAAAATGTAGCTGGCCAGGTTGCTGACTGATACATAAGGCAAGAGATAACAGGGTCTGGCAAGGAATACATCTTTATACAGTGCATCACACACACACACACACACACACACTGATTAAAGCTTGTCAGTCTCATGTTTTATTATTGCCTCTACAGGTTAAATGGTTTGTGAGACATTGCAGTAGGTGCAGCTGTCGGCATCAATTGTGCTTCTCTGTCTGATGAGTGATTAAACATACAGTAGCCATTTTTCATACTTGTTCCAGCTGGGCTGTGGTTTGCATAAGCAATCAGCTTATTTATTTTTCAGTTGATTCTTCAGGCAGAACTAAGTGCAGCAGGGGATACTTTGTGCACTCTTCATTTATTCACTGCTCAGATCTATGAACTCCAGCATGGAAATGGAAAATAATCTTGCATAAATGTGGCGAATTGAAAGAAATATGAGAATATGTTATGTTTGTATTCTATGGTAGAATCTAAAAAGCTGCAATAAGCTGGACATAAGGACTTACACTTGACATGCAAAAGAGTGAGACAGGTGGAGTTATAACAGTGAATGCTTTGATCAGCAGCTCGTGAAAGATATCACAGCAGAGACTGTCTATTTTCAGTCAGACAGTTTGGGAGACAGCTGGTTCTTCTGGACAGGTGGTCAAAAAAGGACAGCAGGTATTTATACAGTCTGATAGACACAGAGGACACAATCAGGGACATGGGCGAAAACTTCAACTACACTTTTGCACACTTGGTTAGAAAACTGATATATAACAAATGCCTTTCAAGATGTTAAGGGGCATTTTTAACCCAATCGTGCATTGCATCTGGTTTGATGTGCCTTGGTAATCTACCGAGTCTAATTAGTCAAAATGTCGGCATTCAAGACAGTGTTCTGCGTCCTACTCACTGCTTTGCACAAGAAAAGGTTTTGTAGGGTAGCCACATAATAAGCAAAATCTCAAATGATGAACAGCCAGACAATCTACCTAGACAATCTCCAAACTGACTAAAAAAAGAAATGTTACGTAAAGATCTAATAAAAATATAAAATTGATCACTAGTGCAATCACTGTCTGAAACCTAAAACATATTTTACAAATAAAGTTACATTTATTATAAAGAATATGTAGAGAATTGATCTACTGTTCAGAAGCCATAAACAATGTAAAATTAAATGACTTTAGCACCTTTCAAAAGTATTCACCCACTTGAACATTCCCACATTTTGCAATCATAAAGCCTGCAACTGCAATAGCGTTCATTTGAATTTTTACCATTTGATTTGCACAATATGCCCAAGCCTTGAGACATAACATTTGTTTTGAGACACAAATTAATAAAACTAAAAACAGACATGTATTAAATTAGTTAGTTACCAATTTATTGCACACTGGAACAGGTTTTGTTTTCTAGGATTGCCATATACAGTGCCTTGCGAAAGTATTCGGCCCCTTTGAACTGTTCGACCTTTTGCCACATTTCAGGCCTCAAACATAAAGATATAAAACTGTAATTTTTTGTGAAGAATCAACAACAGGTGGGACACAATCATGAAGTGGAACGCAATTTATTGGATATTTCAAACTTTTTCAACAAATAAAAAACTGAAAAATTGGGCGAGCAAAATTATTCAGCCCCTTTACTTTCAGTGCAGCAAACTCTCT